>PVJI01002390.1:0-146314 GCA_004026765.1 Micronycteris hirsuta
AAATCAGTCCCTTTAGCATCTCTTGCAGAGCTGGTTTGGTGGAGGTGTATTCTTTTAGACTTCTTTTGTCTGGGAAACTCCTTATTTGGCCATCTATCTTGATTGAGAGCCTTGATGGGTAGAGTAGTCTTGGTTGCAGGCCTCTGGTTCTCATTACTTGGAATATTTCTTGCCATTCTCTTCTGGCTTGGAGTGTTTCTGTTGAGAAGTCAGCTGCTAACCTTATCGGGGCTCCCTTGTATGTTACTTCCTGTCTCTGTCTCGCTGCCTTTAAGATTCTCTCTTTATCTTGGAATTTTGCCATTTTAATTATGATGTGTCTTGACATGCGCCTGTTTGGGTTCCTTTTGATTGGGACTCTGTGTATCCTGGATTTGTGTGACTTTTTCTTTCATCAGATTAGGAAAATTTTCTATCATTACTTTTTCAAACACGCTTTCTATCCCTTGCCCTTCTTCTTCTCCTTCTGGTATCCCTATTATATGAATATTATTACGTTTCATGTTGTCCTGCATTTCCCTTAATACCTCTTCATTCTTTCTGATTCTCTTTTCCTGTTCCTGCTCTTTTGGGGTGTTTTTTTCTACCTTGTCTTCCAGCTCACTGATCCGATCCTCTGCTTCATTGAGCCTGCTTTTGATTCCTTCTATTGTGTTCTTTAGTTCAGATATTGTATTCTTCATTTCTGCTTGGCCCTTTTGGATAGTTTCTATTTCCTTTTTCATGCTGACATCGTTTGCAGTGAGTTCATTATAGTTTCCCTGTAGTTTCTGGAAATTCTCTGCTAGCTCATCGAGCTTCTTGAGCTTCCTGATAATCAGTGCTTTGAACTCGATATCTGATAGTTGGCTTGCGTCTGTTTCGTCTATCATTCTTTCTGGGGTTTCTTCCTTTCCTTTCATTTGTGGTTTGTTTCTTTGTCTTCCCATTGTTTGTGAGACTCTTCTTGCTAGCCTCTGTTTCTTAAATTAATCTGTCGAGTTCTCTGGAGTAGCAAAGTTAATTTTGTTTTACTGTCTCTATTTTTTGGACCGACCCCTGTCTGGGGCTGACTCTGGTCCTCTCAGAGCTCCAGGTTTTAATGTCTCACTTGTAGGTAAAGAAAAGATGAGGGTGAGTGGGAAAGAAGGAGAAAAAAAAGGGGGTGAAGGAAGGGAGAAAGAATACTATAAGAAGAGGGAGGGAGGAAAGAGAAATAATGTATAAAGAAGGAAAGAATGGAGGGATGAATTAAAAAGAATAATTTTTTTTATCTTTTATAAATTAAAAAATGACAAAATGAAACAAAACACAAATGGAAGTAAAAAAAAAAGAAGAGAGGTATGAAGAGAGGGGACTAAGAATACTGAAGCACCAGCTGCAGAGGGCAGGGTCCCAGTTTACGCGAGAACTGAAGCTGGGCAGCGGGCGGGTAGGCGAGCTCCTGAAAGGGACACACAGCTTCGAGTGCATGAAGATGGCAGCCTAGCGGTGCAAGAGAAGTTGGCGGTCTCCAGAGGTCGGTTTCCTGGCCGTCTAAATGATTTTCCAGTTCGACTGGACTCTGTCCCTACGTCTGCTGCTGGCAGTTGGGCGCTGATCAGATGAGTGAACCTCTCATGCACCTTCTCAGACGGCGCGCTCCTTGTGGAGAGAAGCTGGGACGGGGAAGGTTCGGCGCCAAGGTCCCCAGCGGCTGTCGGTGGCGACGGGTCGTGCTCGCGCATTGGCCCCGCGCTCGCCAGCGCGGGGCGGCGTGGCGCTGGCGCACACGCAGGGTCCCGCGGGTGCCTGTCCAAATCTTCAGAAAGTTTTGATCTCTTCTTTCCTGAAGCCCTTCCTTCCTCTGGTTTCTGAAATATTGCACTTTCTGACTCCCTCCCTGCTTACTAATGCTCACTCACTTTATTGTTGTTGTTGTTGTTGCTGGGCCTTCCTTTTTCTCTTAATTCTTAAATGTTGGATGCCCCAGGGATTATCCTGCTCTTATCTCTTACCATATATGTGTGCACTGTAGGTGCCTTTATCCAGTCCTATGATTTAAAATATTACCTATATGCTAATGCTTTCATAATTTTGCTTCTCCCCTTGAAATTCTAGTCATATATCCAATTGTATAGTTCACATTCCCATTTAAATGTTTCATAGTCATCTTCAACTATACATGTCTCAAACTGGATACTTGATTTTTTTTCTCCTCTTCTATTCAACTTATACTTCCCCAGTATCCTTCAAAGTAAAACATGTTGCCTCAATTCACCTTCTTGGTCAGGCTCCTTTCTTTTCTCTCAGACTGCATATCCATTTGATCAGAATATCTCCAGAGTCTGATCATTGCTCACTAGATCCTCTGTTACCATCCTCTCCAAGCCATCATGGCCTGTCACCTGGTCACTAGCCACAGACTCCACTGGTATTTCTGCCTTCATGCATTCTCACTGCAGCCAAAGGGACCATAGTAAGGTTTGAATCAGAATATGGTACTCCCATTCAATAAATTGATATTACTCTGAGTAAAATTCCAAATCCATATCAAGCATTCCAAGGCCTAAATTATCTGGTACCTGCTTTGACCTCATCTTCTCGTCATCAGTGTTGGCCTCCTTACTGTTCCTTGAACTCACAAAGGATTCTTCAGCCCTGGAGACTTTGCACTTGTGCTTCCCTTTTCCAGCATTGATCTTCTCTCAGATATCCCCATGGCTCAGCCCCTGACTTCATTTAGTGTTTTGCTTAAATGTCCCATCTTCAAAGAGCTGTTGTGGACCACATCATCTGAAATAGCACCTCCCGTCACTATCTATCCTCTTTTTTGTTCATAGCAATTATTACTATCTGTGTTTATAGTAAATATTGATCTGTTAATTTTGTATATGATATCTCCCTTCACTAGATTATAAATTTTGTTTGTTTTTTCCAGACCTATATTTAAAAAACCTAGAATAGTGTCATAGTTGTCACACCATAAATATTCATTGAATAAATGAAAGAACAGGTATATTAGGGAATGAGAAAGCATGTGGGCTCCCAGAATAAAGAATATACACATATACTCAACAGAATTGGATTCATTTAAACATTTATAAAAGAGAATCAATCTTTTGGGCAAAGAGCTCCCTTTAATACTTGGCAATGTTCCTACATATGAAATTGATTGAATGTTGCAGCAGTGGAGGCTTGTTGACAAGCTGCTATAGAAGACCCCACTTCTTCTTTTTCTTTGGAATAGAAAAGATTTTATGGGCATTAAGCTTGACTCTGATGTGCAGCAGCTGTCTGTTCTCAAGCAAGTTATATAATCTTTCTGATTGTTTGCCTTGGTTGTACAAAACTTTGTTATAAATAGGGCCTCCATTGCAGTTTTTGTCCAGATCAGATGTAGCATACATAATCTGCTTAATACTGTTCCTGGCACATGGTAAATACTCAATAAGAAGTAACTGCTCAGAATATGACCATGATGATGTTGATGATGATGATGAAACAGAAAAAGAAGGATGAGGAGGAAGAGGAGGAATCATGATATTACCAACTGGAAGACAGTATGGCTTGGAAAAATTTGGGAGCCCAGAATCAGGAGACAGAGAGTTCAAGCCTTTCCCCATTATCTGACATGACAGTGGGCATGGAATAAATATATATTGGATGAGTGATTCTCATGAGTCAACGGTTTTTCCCTGTAAGAAGCTTTCCATAGCTAGGCTCAGGGCTTCTGAGCAAGCATGGAGATTGTATGATTTTGTATCACTCTCAGCTCCTGGCTTCAGAGCCGCTGTAGGGGTTAGGTAATAACCCTGAGTGGATGATCTATGAAAGGAGATATGTTAGACTCACCCTCAGGTCCTTCTTCTTCTGCAAAGATGTATTGGTGTCATCGTCCTGGTCAGTCAGTAATCCAGGTCCTTGTCCTCAGCAGTGCCAGTGATTTCATGACTCACATTTTCTCTGTGGTCTTCGCCTCTCACTCATTGTCACCATCGGTATCTTTGTGTGTGGCCAAACATGTCTTTGTCTTTCTCTGCCTTTCTTTTGCTATTTTTCTTTCTACTTCTCTTCCTTACTCCATGTCTCCTTCATTTCCATAACTATTTTTCTTTCTCTTTTTTTCCCTCCTACACACTTTCTACCTCAACCTTCCTTACATTCATTGCAAAAGGATAGTCATAGAGGGGTCCAGATTAGGTGTCTAAATGGCTGGTCACTGTCTTGGGCTACCCCAGAGAGCAGATAGCGCCACATATTCTGAAGGGAGCAACAAAATACCTCTCCTCGCTCCCTCTTTCCTATACCCACTATAAGCAGACTACTGTCAGGGCTTAACAAGCCTGGAAAATTACAGGGAAGTTTAGAGAGGAAATAAGGGTTATTAATTTTTCCATCTAGTTTTGTCTCAGGGGGATTAGAAAGAAGCACTTAAGGTTGAATGGCCCGGAGTAATAAACATTCACAGGGAGATACTCTATGGATAGAACACAGTTCTGGGCTCTCAACATTCTTTTATTTTTTTTAATATATTTTATTGATTATGCTATTACAGTTGTCCCATTTTCCCTCGTTTCTTCTCCTCCACTCCCCCCCCATTCCCCACCCTTTAGTTTTTGTCCATAGGTCATACACATAAGTTCTTTGGCTTCTACACTTCCTATACTATTCTTAACCTCCCCTTGTCTGTTTTCTACCTACCATTTATGCTACTTATTCTCTGCACCTTTTCCCTCTCTCTCCCCCTATCATTCCCCTGTTGATATACCTCCATGCCTTATATAAATCCCTTTAACATTTCATACAATAAAGGCTGGGTGATGATGAACTCCTTGAACTTGACCTTATCTGAGAAACATTTTATCTGCCCTTCCTTTCTAAATGATATTGTTGCTGGATAGAGTATTCTTGGATGTAGGTCCTTGCCTTTCATGACTAGGAATACTTCTTTCCAGATCCTTCTTGCCTGCAATGTCTCTTTTGAGAAATCAGCTGACAGTCTTCTGGGAATTCCTTGGTAGGTAACTGTCTCCTTTTCTCTTGTTGCTTCTAAGATTCTTTCCTTATTTTTAATCTTGGGTAATGTCATTATGATGTGTCTTGGTGTGTTACTCTTTGGGTCCAACTTCTTTGGGACACTCTGAGCTTCCTGGACTTCCTGGAAGTCTATTTCCTTAGCCAGACTGGGAAAGTTCTCCTTCATTATTTGTTCAAATAAATTTTCAATCCCTTGGTCTTCCTCTTCTCCTTCTGGCACCCCTATGACTCAGATGTTGGGACGTTTAAAGATGTCCTGGAGGTTCCTAAGCCTCTCCTCAGTTTTTTGAATTCTTGTTTCTTCATTCTTTTCTGGTTGGATGTTTTTTTCTTTCTGCTGGTCCACTCCATTGATTTGAGTCCCAATTTCCTTCTCATCCCTATTGGTTCCCTGCAGATTTCCCCTCATTTTCTTTATATTATCCTTCATTTGTTCAACTAATTGTGACCATCTTTCTTCCAATCCTGTGAGCATCCTGATCATCAGTGTTTTGAACTGTGCATCTGATAGGTTAGCTATATCTTCGTCACTTAGTTATATTTTTTCTGGAGCTTTGATGTGTTCTTTCATTTGGGCCATTTTTTTTCTCAGTGTGCCTGTTACTTTAAGGGGTGGAGACTTAGGTGTTCACCAGGGTCAGATAACCCACGTCATTGTGTTGTGATGCTGTCTGTGGGAGCGGGGCCTGAGAGAACAATGGCACTTGCTGTTCTCCGCATTTCCCCAGCTACCCACAAACAAGTTGATCCCTTCTTTGCTGGCTCCGGGGTGAGTGGGCAGGCCTGCACAGTTCCAAGTCCCTGTGGGTCTCTCCAACTAACTCTCCTGTGAGGCTGGGACTTCCTCCCGCTGCCACCTCAACCCCCACAGGTGTTTTCATTGGGTGGTTTGAGGCTTTATTTCCCTGTGTCGGTGGGCCGCGCGGTTTGTTCCTTTCCCCAGCTTTTCCTCCCAGTTTATCTGCGCGAGAATGAGGGACCGCCTGGTCCACCAGTCTCAGCCCCGATTTCGCCGAGTGCGCCCACTGAGTTTTGGCCAGGCGCACCCGCCACAGGCCTCTCCGGGCAGCTGGAGTATTGCCAGACTGCTCCACAAACTGTGTCTTGCTGTGTGCTCTTCATCCGCCTCCACCCCACTTACCCGTCTGGATGAACGTGTCTTCTTTAACTCCTTGGTTGTTGGACTTCCACTCAGTTCAGTTTTCTGTCAGATCTGGCTGTTTTTGTTTTTTTAATTGTTGTTTTTCCTCTTTTGGTTGTGTGAGGAGACACAGTGTGTCTACCTACACCTCCCTCTTGGCCGGAAATCTGATTTCTGGCACTAAGCCTTTCAAGTAATTATCTGTGCATTCTTCGACAAGTCGCTTTTCCTTTCTGGGCCTCAGATCACTCACCTGAGAAATAGAGAGCTTAAATTTTCTTCCTACACAACTCTGATTTTAAATTGAGAAACGATATTCTGTTTTACTCATGATACTTAACATTTTACCCCTATCCAGTACTGATTCTAGGACAATTGTGTCCTCATCTCTTGTCTCTGTGCTCATGTGGACACACTTCAATATATTGAGCTTCTGTTTTGATGTGGATGTTTATTCTTTGACCTTCGACCAGCATATGTACATACATTTTCTGCAAATAAATCTTCAGATTGTTCTATAAATGACTGTAGCATGAACAAGGTCAATCTATGTTTTTTAACTCTGTGTTGAGGCCCTTCCCAGGAATAGTCACTATTGGGGCTCCATCAGCATGCACATGGCACAGATAGAGCAGGGAAGAGACTCCTCCCTGTCTAATTATCTCTGGATTTTTGAGGAGCTGAGTCTGTCACTCCTGTGATTTGCCCTAAGGAAGGATTCCTATTATAATATCCTCTCCCCTATTTATACAGGGCTGGCATGTGACACAAATACCAGCCAATATCTTTCCCTGGGTGGAAGCTGTGAAAAAATATTGCTTTAGTATAGATGTAGGACTTCCAGCAGCCATGTCCCCTGTCCTATATAGAAATCAGTTCTGAAAAAACATGAGTAAAACAAATTCTCAGAAAAAAAGCAGGGACAATGGATAAGAAAGGGAATCCTGGTGGCATTTGAGTCCTTGGTTTTATGTCTAAAGCCCAAATTATCTGGGTTTCTACCTCTTGGAAGCTTGGCTATTAGGTTATTTTTTAAATCCATCTTGTAAAACCATTGGCAGCCCCCAAGAAACTTCCCTTTTTGCATGAACCACTGTGATTTGGCCTGTTTCAGATACATTCCCATACAATGGGAAAGCAGCAAAGGTGGCTAAATTAGTCAGAGTTCTCCAGAGATACAGAACCTGTAGGAGATTAATTCCAGTAAGTCAAATTTATTATGAAAAATTGGCTTATGCCCTGTCAGGTGTGGCTTAGTTGGTTGGAGTGTTGTTCCATAAACTGAAGGGTCACTGCTTCTATTCCCAGTCAAGGCACATGCCTGGGTTGTGGGTTCAATCTCCAGTTTGGGTGCATGCAAGAAGCAACTGATAGATGTTTCTCCCTTCCATCAATGTTTCTTTCCTTCTCTCTCTCCCCTTCTACCCTTTCTCTAAAATCAATGCTCTCCTCTAAGGAAAACAAAAAAGGAAAGAAAGAAAGAAAAAAATTGGTTCACACAGTTATGGAGTCTGAGGAGTCCCATGATCTGATCTGCCATCTGCCAGTGGGAGACCCAGGAAGACTGACATGTAGTTTAAAGCGTTGAGAGCCACAGAGCTGACGTAGATTCCAGTACTGTCTGAAGGCCTGAAAAACAGGGGCAGGAGAAAATTGATGAACAAGCTCAAGTAGTCAGACAGAGAGTGAACCAACCTTCTTCAGTCTTTGTGTTCTATTCAGGCTCTCAACAGATTGAATGATGCACACTCACATTGAGGAGAGGAATATGCTTTACTCAGTCTACCATATCATATGCTAATCTCTTCCAGAAACACCCTCGAAGACACCCCCAGAGATAAGGTTTAACCAGGTATCTGGGCATCCTGCAGCCTAGTCCAGTTGACACATAAGGTTGGGCTGGTTGGCTGCATCATGCACTAGTTGGGGACCCAGTCTCAACTTCCTTGTTATGTCTTGGCTCTGTCACCTGCTTGCTATGTAACCATCTGTGATCTGTTTACCTGCTCTGTCACCACTGGTAGTTCACTTGTCCTCTGAACATCACCTTCAGCCTTATCAGTTGAAAAAATTGAACTAGACTCTTGGGGTGTTACTCCTGCACAAACATCCTATTTGTAATTCTAGGATGAAATAAAGGCATTAGAAAGTATATTCTGAGAAAGTATTCTCTCCATTTCCTTCCTAAACCTCTGAGTTGGCACCATGGCCTTTCCTGTTTGCAGCTATATTTCCCTCCAACTTGGCCTGAAGCCTCTGGGTATCTCACCCAGGATTCTGAATGATCATTATAGATTCCACAGATTCCACCGCTGGTTTCTTGAGGTGATGTCCTCTTTGCTCCAGGAAGGCTTGAGATGGTGTTACAGGAGACTGAGGAGAGCAGAAGGGATAGAGAAGGGAGGATGAGGATCCGAGTAATTGTGGAAACAGCACATTAGCATGTTTCTCTCTCAGAAATATACTGTATAGTTCCTGTCTCTTGTAACAATTTCATCAGGAAACAGAGTCTGGGGCATCATATAGATGAGTGGCTGGGCCTGAGAGATATCTTCCCCTCCACTTGTTCATTGAATGCAGCTGTGGTGCTATTTCAAGTACAAGAGTGTAATTTATAGCTTAGACTCTGGGCCAGATGGTCCTGGGCTTCAGCACCAATGATATTCTGTTCTCTGGTACATGAGCAAATTATCCAACCCCGTTTCCCATCTATAAAATGGGGATATTGAGCCCTGGCTGGTGTAGCTTAGTGGATTGAGCACGGGCTGGGAACCAGAGGGTCCCGGTTCAATTCCCCGTCAGAGCACATGCCTGGGTTGTGGGCCGGGTCCCCAGTGAGGACCATGTGAGAGGCAACCATACATTGCTGTTTCTCTCTCTCTCTGTCTCCCTCCCTTCCCCTCTCTCTAAAATAAACAAATAAAATCTTTATAAAATGGGGATATTGATATTTACCTCCCAGGGTTGTTGTTGTGAGAATTAAATAAATTAAAGCACAATGCTTAGTATGTGGTAAACAATTAACATAAATGCACATCAATACTTGTGCTAACCAATTTTATTTTGAAACATTTATTTAAAAGATGATTGAAAGTGGGAGGTGGGTGTGGGTGGGGTGGAGAAAAGTGGTGGTGGGAAAATGGAGACAACAGTATTCTAACAACAATAAAACAATGATAAAAAAAATTGGTGGGTGAATCAGGGTCTGAAGTCTGCTATATTTCACAGATATGAGGATCCTTCTCTTTCCAGTAAACTGGCCCAAAGGGAATGTGCATAGAAATGACAAACAAACACACCCAAACTACCCGTGTTTTAATCTCATATCTTGGAGCACTTTTATATGGATCTCTTCTATAGCCTTAATGCAGGCCATTCCATTGTTTTGAAGAATCTTTTTAGTGTTAGATCCATCTTCCCTAAATAAACAGTTTAATACTTACCTATACACTTTTTGGGAGATGACTTCCTCTAATAAATATTTTAAATAATTGATGTTGAAAATTGCTCACAACATCCAAAGGAATATATTTATAGCACTCATTCTCTATGGTGTCTGACGGGAAAACTGCCTGCCTATTGGAACAAACAAAATAAGCTTGTCAATGATTTCTATAGAACATTTCTATTATTTCCTTTTTACATAAAAATCTTATAAAACTACTTTTTTGGGTACAATGACTTAAAAAAAAAAGAGAAAATGATTTGAGTGGATACAGATATCTTACTGAATGAGAAACAACTTTTCTCCTCTTCAATTATTTTCATTATACTGGTTTCCTCTAGTGTCAGGAAACAGGGAGGTAAAATACTCTTTATTTCAACCTATTGTAGTAATTTAGATAATGACAACATTATAACACAGAAAAGGATTTCATAAGACAATCTTTTTTGTTACTTCTTTCTACAGGAGTTATCAAAGAGAGTGAAGGAGGAAGGGGCAAAATTATTCCAAGCCCTATGTTGAGTGTTTCACAGCATCCTTTATCTAGAAACCTAGAAATCTTGTAAATAAAAATCCTGACAAATGAACACATGGCCCAACACTATACTCACATAAAAATGCATGAACATAAATATATGCACACATGTCTGCATTTATTTTGAGGATTTTTGAAGATTTACCTTCTGAGCCAGAGGGAGACGACTCATAGTAGAAGAATTTCTGGATGGAACCTGAGAAAGGCCTCTGTTTATTTATTTATTTATTTTATTATTATTTTTTTTATGTGGACCTGCCCTACTCCTACTCAGCTGGATTTTCACATCTGTGGTTGAAGAACTCTGTGGGATCTTATCATATCTCTTTCTCTTTTAATATTGCTACTGAAATGGATGGTCCTTTTGGGAGTCAGGCAAGGCTAGAGCAATGCTGCCCCGGGCTGGCCTAGCTGCAGCAAGATTGGTCCCTGGTGTTGAGAGGAAATCATTAGCAATACCCAAACCCAGGGGAGGGGAAACTTTTACCCCCCAGGGCTCCTCTTGATTATGGCTTGCAGAAGGTCAGTTTCCTTCCACTTCAATTCAGCAGATAGCAAAAAAAAAAATGTGTATTTAATTACATGTGAGAGGAAAGGCCAAGAATCACGCTCAAGGGTTCCCACATGGGTAGTCTCACATGGATAATCACAGGGGCCACTTCCAAGATCACAGCTCTCCTTGGAGCCTTTGGGGAATGAGACCATAAATAGCTCTAGACTTGTTTGCAGGGAGGTGACTGGTCATTATGAGAGGGTTGGCTATAGGAAAATCTGGGATGGGAAGTGGGACTATGTGACAGCATCTGTGAGGAGCAGTATTAAGTAGTAAGCAGTGGGGGTAGGAGTTGCCTCAGACTCCTCCTGTTCATTGAGATGTCATCACATGGGCTTCCAAGGATGGGACTCTCTCGGGAGTACAGAGAGCATCTCTAATGTGCTGTGCTGTGAGTCTGGGGCTTCCCTTGGCACAGAGGTATTTGTGATCCCCTCAAGTACAAACTGCTCACTGGAGATGACTCAGTTTCTTCCTTAAAATATAAAGGATGAATGGGAGGAAAACTAACAGGTGGCACTGTGCCAGCTTCTTCCAGCTTTCTGGGGGAAGGGCCCATAGCTTCAGGAGACAATGAAAAGAGGGAGATAGAGAGATAGAGGTGGTAATAAAAATATAAAACCAAGTAAGTGTGGATGGGATAGGGGAAGCATAGAAAGAGATGAGAGAGAGAAGGAGGATAGGAGGGAAAGAAATAGAGAGGGAGAGAGAGGAAAAGAGAAAAAACAGAAGCAGAGTTCAAGGAAAGGAGAAAGAAAGAAATGAGAGGAAACCACAAACACAGTACAAGAAAGTAGACAAAGGTCTGAAAACTCACTTTGGGAGGTCACCAGTTGCCAGTGACAGCCATACCTGTTCTACCCATTGGAAGAAAGGTCACATCTGTCGTGGGACTTTCCTTCATCTTTCTAAGGCTGGCTCCAGTTCCAGGAGGAGCTAGAATATAGTCTATGAATTATAGACTCATGACTCATAGACTGCAAATCCAATGAAGTTCATCAGTGGCCCCCAAGTGAGGCCTCGTTTGCATGAGAGTGAGCCCTGGAGGCTGGTAGAGAAGTAATGTTCAGCTACATTAGAGTAGGAGCAGTCTGGGGCCAAAGATGCTATGGCAATTGTAAGGCTTGTCACTGGTAAGACTCAGGGAAGGTCCAAAGTCCCCCAAAATTGATAGTGACAACTAAGTCACCTTATTTGCTAGGAGAAGTAAGGCTCCAGAGGTCCTAGGATTTATGGATCAGCCAAGAAATAAGAGTTCGGCAAGTGACCAGAGAGTGAGGGACAGGATAGAACCCCCAGGGAGAGAACACTGCTGAAGTCTGACCACCTTGCTCAAATAGGGCCACTTCCCCCTACCCTGCTGTATACTTGTTCTGAGAAGTTCTCTCTCCCAACTGATAAATGAAAGAGCTTCAGTTTGAACCTAGGGCTGTCTGAGGCCAAAGCACGCAATGTCTTTGTTGGACAGAGAAGTGTCCCTATAGTGGTGAAATCTGGGAATAGAGAGATGAGCAATGGGGAGAATGGTACAACGGGTCACCCCTGCAATTGTGCCTTGTGCCAGATGGATGGCAACTACATAGATAGCACAGATTCAGCCCTGACATTATGAGGATAAGAGGGGGGAAGAGCAGTGGAAATCAGAATCCAAGGTTCCAGGGCACCCAAGTCCATAAACTACAGTGAGAACGCCAGCCAGGAGGAAACTGGAGAAGAACATACTTTCTCAAGCATGGGGATATATCACTGTGAATGTCACCCATCACCTCTTTTACTTAGTATTCCTGCTCCTGACTCCATTGTACCTCAATGCCTGATTTGACTACCTGACAGGAGGGACTCCCAGAAACCTGCGTTTCTCCTGTTGTTTGTTTAGATGCTGGGCTTCATCCTGCATATCCAGTCAGTACTAAATTTGCCTTTCAGAGCACCATATATATGTTTCCATGGAAACAAATACACTGGGTGAGGTTAGGGGCACTAAAAAGGGCCAGTTGTTGCTATAGTCTTGGAAAGAACCCAGAAAATATTCCTCAGTTTACTTTGTGGGCTCCCACAATTCACAGTGTAAATTAAACATCTCAATGTGCACTAATGGTTCTAACTGGGAGTCATTATAAAACAGTTTCAGCAACCTGGGACTCAGTCAAGGTCTATAGTGATAAAAGCTGTTTCCCTAGGAAGATTTTGTGAGTAATCCATAGTTAAATTTTCAGTTATGTGACGCTGCATTTGTTCATGGAAAGCTCAGAAACCGTCCTCAATGGGGTTGTCTTGTCAGCAGAGGTGCAATAGCGGTTTGTGAAAAAAGCCTTCACTCTGGCTTCAAACAGACCTGCAGTCTACTCTAACCTCAGTGCTCCCAAAGATATTGCCTTAGGACCTCAATTTTCTTATTTATAAGGTAGGTTCCATAGCAGTGCATCATACTACATGGTATTAGGAATTGCTGATTATTTGCAATTCCTTTAACATCTTGTTTTGCTTAAATTCTCTGACCCAGCATCTATTTTTAGAAAGACATTGGGCAGGTCACCATAATATAGTCAGAATAATTTTGGTCTGAAGTGACAGAGACCTAGCTTTAACTAACTTTCTTATTTAATAGTCTCTAGAAAAATTCTCTTTGGGGGACTTGGAATCTCCCAAGAAATGCCATTTTGTAGTAAAACTTCTTTCCTTGGTCAGTTTGTTCCTCAATCATACCCCGTAGGTCTTAAAGAAATTATGAGGCAACCTATTAACAAAGCAGCAAAGACAATGTTACATGTGAAAAGTGGCACCCACTGACTACTTGAGCTTAAGTGTGAAGTGGCATTTTTTGAGAAATTTTCAGGGTATTGTTTATGTAATTATAAGAAGGGAAGGGTTTCAACTAGTCCCTAGGTCAACTGGAAACAGGAACTTGCATATTGCCAGGGTCATCTCTCTGTCACTTAACTTACACCTTTATTCTTGCCTACTACCAACTGGTTTCATTCAGATCATGAGAAATTCAGTTGTTTATAATTAGCCAATCCTCTCTTATTCCCTTGAGTGACCTTCATCTCTCAGTTTGAGTTTGAAAATTTGGACCAGTGGATTACCCTTGGACCATGTAATTATGAGGAAAGATCAGGGATATATGTCCACCATTTATAAACATGGGGATCCTACCTCCGTATTTGCAGACTATTTCCACAGATAAAAGATTTTGACTTAAGTAATAATTTCACTTGGTGTCAATTCTACACTATCTCAAGAAATGGATCCTCATATCAATCCCAATATGGAAGAGAAGCTAAGGTCAGGTCCTTAGAGAAGGAATCCAGGAAGATTTTGTGGGGCATATCTTAAGGTTCTAGGAGGACCTGATTCTTTTTTTATTCTTTTAAAAAATATTTTGTATTTTTTTTGTGTATGGCTTAATGGTTAGACAATCATGCACTTTACATAGTATTATTAATACTAATATTGATATTTCTAGTACCCACCTGGCACCATACATAGTTATCACAATATTATTGACTATGTTTCTATGCTTTACTTACTTCCCCGTGACAATTTAATAACCACTGATTTGTACTTCTTACTCCCCTTGACTCAAGACTAGGAAGGGCAACCTTACAGATTATGTGATTTCGTTAGACTGCCAGGGATGATTGGATCATGGTTCACCCTGAACTGGAGCTCAACCAAATAGAATATTGCTTCCAGTATATTATCTAAGGTTACTTTGGTTCATAAAAGAATCAAAACAAGCTTAATTAACTGCCCCCTCTTACCCTCATGCAAAAGAACTGTTGTACAACAAGTATTTTAGAAAGAAACAGCCAGACTTTTTGGAGGTTCCCTATACAATAGCATCTTCCTACACTTGTAAACTATGACCCAAATAAGCACTACATTTTCCACTTGCTCCAGAAGTCATACACATAAAACTAAAACAAAAGATTTATGAAATAATATTTTTTCTTACTATGTATTTACAATGTACTATAATATTTTCTGATATCATATATTTTATTTGATTTAATATTTTTCTTTACTAAATCACTCTTTATTGTTATTCTATTACAGTTGTCCCAAATTTTTGTCAAAAGTTCCAGGCAAGCTGGGTGTTTGAGGGGAGAGAGTCTCTCAGTAAAAAGAAAACATCTGGAGCGTCCTCAACAGAGCTCTACTATGCTGATTGTAGAACTCTAAAGTCTTGAGCAGAACAGCAAAATGCCCATTGGTTCTCTGTCTTGCTTCTCTTTCTCCTCTGAGAATATCTCAGTCCCTTGGGAGGGTAAGTGCATGACATTTGATATTGCCTTGAAAAACTGATTTCCTTCAAATGATTGTAATATTCTACAACCTTTATTATTTTATTCTAAAATGTTTATGTCCTCCTTCCCAATTTGGATGTCTTTTATTTCTTTTTCTTATCTTATCACTGCAGCTAGGACTTCTAGTACTATGTAGAAGAGAAGTGGTGAAAGTGCACACCCTTGTCTTGTTCCTGATTTTAGTGGAAAAGCTTCTGCACAGCTAAAGCAAACATCAGAAAAATGGAAAGAAAACTGACCCTATGGGAAAATATATTTGCCAATGATACCTTGGACAGGATTTGATCTCCAAAATATATAAGGAACTCACATGACTCCACACCAGGAAGACAAACAATCCAATTAAAAAATGGGCAAAGGACTTGAACAGACACTCCTCCAAGGAAAACATACATAGGGCCCAGAGACATTTGAAAGATGCTCAGCATCACTAGCCATCAGACAGATGCAAATTAAAGCCAGAACAAGATACCACTTCACACAGGTCAGAATGACCATCATAAACAAATCAACAAATAACAAGTGCTGGTGAGGGTAGGTAGAAAAGGGAACTCTAGTGCACTGTTGGCGGGAATGCAGACTGGTGAAGCTGCTGTGGAAAACAGTATGGAATTTCCTCAGGAAACTAAAAATGGAACTGCCTTTTAACCCGGCAGTTTCACTGCAGAGATTATACCCTAAGAATCCTGAAACACCAATTCAAAAGAATCTATACACCCCAATGTTCATAGCAGCACAATTTACAATAGTCAAGAACTGAAAGGAACCTATGTGCCCATCAGTAAATGAGTGGATCAAAAAACTATGGTACATTTAAACAATGGAATAATACACAGCAGAAAGAAAGAAGGAACTCCTACCCTTCACAATAGCATGAATGTAACTGGAGAGCATTATGCTAAGTGAAATAAGCCAGATTGTGAAAGCCAAATATCATATGATCTCATCTATAAGTGGAATCTAATCAACAAAACAAACAAACAAGCAAAATATAACCAGAGACATTGAAATAAAGAACAAACTGATGATAACCAGAGGGGAAGGGAGAGGAGTTTAATGAAAGAAAGAAGGGGAAGAGTCATCAAGGAACACAAATAAAGGACCCATGGACAAAACCAATGCGGGGGGTAAGATTGAGTGTGGGAGGTGAGAGTGGGTGGGGTGGGGAAGAGTGGTGTGGGGAAAATGGAGATAACTGTAGTTTAACAACAATAAAAAATGTTTATCTAATTAGGAAATTACTCTTCCTCTGTGTCTCTTAAGTTGTTAATTGCCTATTTTCATACTGTATTAGCTTAGTGCATTCCTTTCATTTAATACCTTGTTTATGAATGTGTAATTAATACTCCTACTATTTATTCCTTCTTATCACTTTGTACTAATTTTTTATCCTAGGTTATCACATAGTTATTTTTGTTGTCATTATTCAATTAAATCCATATATTCCAGCCAGCTTATGGATATAATAGGATCACAACTATCAACTGTTTTTGTTCCCAAGCTCAGCCTCCATCTGTAGAATAATCACAACTTTTACCCCAACTCTTAGTCAATTAGAACAGTAGATATCTACATTGGCTCATGTGTGCTTACAATCTCAGCCTTCTTGTAAATATGCGGGTGACAATTATAGATTCCCTTTTCTGAGAATTGTGGTATTCTCATGCAAGGATGTCTCCCATCTATCACTGGCTTTAACTGGGAAAAATGTATTCAACCCTGCGTAGAACAAGCTAGGCATACAGTGCTGTTTGCCAAATCTTATAGAGATTTCAATGACAGAATTTTTTAAAAAATGTTTTTTTTTACTCTTTTTAAATTTAGCCTCTCACAGGAGGTCTTTGGTGTGAGTTTAGAGAGGCTGGTTCAGTGGAAACATGAAGAGCAGAGATTTTATGGAACTCAATATTTTACCTCCACTTCAATGTCACTCAGAATCTTGTGATTACTATATACTTCAAGTTTCAAGCCCCTTCTACCCACATGGTAAACACTTCCTAAGAAGCTCCTAGACAAAGTTTCCCTGCAGTATGCCCTGCCATTTTCCTAGGATATACCACACATGCACAAGTTTACACACATCAGAGAGACACACCCACAGACATACACCAATGAAATCTTGTCTTTCCATTGGTAAGTCTAATTTTTAAAAAATGGATGGATTTTGTTTTCAAATTATGAAAAGGCCTGCTGGAAACATGTTAGAAAGAGGTCAGCTGGAAAGGAAGTCTATACTTGAGGAAAAAAGGCTACACACCTATTTCTTCAAGTTAACCTGGGAGTAGTCATCACAAATCTTCTGAATGGGTCTTCATTTTCTTGGTAACATGGAATGCTGATCAGAGGAGACCTAGAAGTATACACACACACACACACACAGACACACACACAAAATATCTGAATTGATGAATAAGTACCACTGTTTCAGATTTTGCATTATCCTATACTTCCATGAGACTGTCTTGGTGAAAAATATGTAACCCCTATATTACTCACTCAGTGCACTGTTCATTGGAGAAGAAGGCTACATAACAGGCTGCTGGTGGTGGGGGTTACACTTAGGAAAGAACTTCCAACATAATGCTCATGGTTTAATTTTCTAAAGCAACCAGGTGGTCTTGATACTTCTGATAATAGTCAGTAGAAGGTGATTCAATAGCTTCAGAAGTATTTATAATTTCATAAGTTACACTTCTGTCTCCAGGATTGTTTTGACATAAAGTTTATCCCAAATAAAAACTCCTTCTTAGTCCTGTAGTTAATAATAATTTGGTATATTTAAATTGGACCCAACAGGATTTTTTTACATAAACTTTTCTTTATCATTACAGAAAATAGGACAACACAATCACATATAATTATATCATAGAAAGAGTCACATATAATCATACCACCAAGAAATTATTTGAGAATATTTTTGTTACTTTAAAGTGTTCATACTCTGTTATTGAACATCCTTGGTTATCCCAGGCAAGTTCCTTAAGGTTTCTGAGTCTTAGATTTTTTTTTTAATCTTAAAAATGGAAATATTTGTAACCTAATTGAAATAATAGGTTGTTGTGAGCATCAAATGAATCAGTTTAAATAAAATGTAACAGTGCTTGGCACATAGTAAATGCTCAATAAGAGCTACTTTTTAACATTATTATCATTGTTATACTCTTATAGTGGCTCTTATTATTTCTTTATAGTTTTATTCTTTCTCTTGTCTATAGAATTTTGTATATTGCTTGTTCAGAAACATTAAAAAATAAACATTGCCCAAAGTTATTGCAAAATATTTGTACACATAATTAAAAATTGTGAAATAATATTCTACTTACACATCTAACCTTAATTTACTTAGGTATTATTGGATATTCATGTTGTTTAGTTTTTCGGTATTACAAATAATGAGACAAGAAACATCTGTGCGTAAGCTTTTGTGTGCATGCTTAAGCTTAATTCTATTGGGTGGAATTACCAGTTTAAAAATAGCACTTGGAATGTAGCACATCATGTAAAATTATTTTCTAAAAGCATTGTGACAAATTAAATTCCCAAGAGAAGCATACAGGTGAGCATATTTCCCTGCACCCTTGACAATATTTGAAATTCTTGTTTTCTTTTAAAAAATATTTATTGTTATTCTATTACAGTTGTCCCCATTTTCCTCCTTTGCCCTTCTCCACCCAACCCATACCCCTGTGAAATTCTTATTAAGATTATTTATGGATTTTATGGGTGAGTGTATGTTAATTCGTGCATCACATATTTTAAGGAGTCCCCTGTGTGCCAGCCACTGTACTAGACACTGAGTAAAGTGGGAGATGACAGATTCAGTCCCTGTTCCCATAGAAATTATATTATAGGGCTGATTTAAACAGGAGAGAAACAATAACTCGGTCACTTAACTGTGCATGATGTATGCTATAAAGGAGAAGGAAATGCTACCATGAGAGATTCAGGGAGCAAACTGACTTAGTTTTCAGGAATCAGGAAGGCTTCTCTCAGAGAGTTAAACTTCATTTGAGATGTAAGGATGAATAAAAATATCATGGCCAAGGACTGGTGCAGGGGAAGGACTCCAGTCAGGGGGGATGAGATGTGCAAAACCTGAAGAGGAAAGAGAGATTAACTGCTGAGATATACAAAGAGACAACCATTATAGTGGGGTACTGAGATGCCAGGAGACATCCAGGGACAAGACTGGGCTGAAGACATAATGAAGTGTAGGGGGACTCCACCTGCACGGCCCCCTCACCCCCATCCACCATGGATGAGAATAAGTCTACCAAGACATGATCTGCTTGGGGAGGAAAGGTGGCTGATATCTCAAAGGAGAAGGGCCAAGAGCCTATTCCTCAAGGGGCCTTTATTGGTTTAATTTACATAGGAATACAGTACACAGCATATATGTAAAGCTCATCAATCAGTGTCAGGCAGTAATGATCAAACAATAGATAACATTCAAAGAATTCTGAGGGCTTATTTTGAGTCAAGGTCAGATAGCTAAAGGGTCATAAAACTTTGGGGAAACACTCATTTCATGCTTGGACACATCATTTAAATTGAGGGTATTAGCAAAGTAGGTTTCACAGGATTTTATGCATTCTTCCTTAGGTCTGATCACCCAGGGGAACCCACCCTTTCCTGCATAGGGCTGCACCCACCTCCAGCATTGCTTCAGGCTTAAGCTGGGTAGGGGAAGAAAGGCAGCCAAGAAATTAGGATACTTTTTGCAGACACAATGAGGACGCAGGCTATGTCAAAGCCAAGGGGTGAGGGTCCATCACTCTCTTTTTCTATAGCCCCCAAGTCCTTCCCTGAGGGCCCCTTCATGACCATGCCTGTCTTAGGTTGTCCCTCCTTTGAGGAATCTTACCCATCATTGACTAACTGGCCATGTACTCGGGGCCAAGCAGGGTGAAGTAAAGTGGGCAGAGGCAGTGCCCCTGCCATGGAAGGTAAGCTTTGTCTCCTTAATGGCTTATGGTCCCAAGGTCTTTTTACTCAGCCTTAGCCAGAAGGGGTTACAGCTTCTGAAACCAGTCAGGGCGTTTCCAAGCAATGAAGAATGGGGCCTTATTCTAAAAACCAGACAAACCAGGTGGCTTGATAATTAGCAGGGAAGAAATAGTATCACATTAGTGTCTTAAAGAGACAAGTTTGGCTGGAACATGTGCAGAATGGTTTGCAGAGAGGAGGGAGAGAAAACTCTTGAAATGTATCAGTGGAGGGATAATGATTACTTGAGCTAAAGTGGTTGCAGATTCAAACAGGATATATACACATACATATATATATGTGTGTGTATTCATATGTGTGTGTGTATATATATATATATATCCTTAGGAAGTAAAATAGGTCATTGGCTGTTTCTGAAAAGTAAAAGAAAGGAGAAGCGTATGTTAAATATTATTTTCATGTTTCTGGCATGGACAATGGATAGATAATTATAGTAATTATGATAATTAAAATTATATGTATCTAGAACCCAGGTAAGATTTCTAGGGCAATGGAATAAGTTTAGTGGTTATAAGTACATAAATGGCAGGTATATGTAGGTATCTTAAATCATGGAAGTTGATGAGATCTCTTAAGAACAAGTATGGAGTAAGAAGAGAAAAGAACCTGGAATAAAGTCCTAAAAGTTTAATTATCAGACAGAAAAACAGAAGCTAGAAAAGAATGGAGAGGTAGCCAGGTCTGGGAAAGGGAAGAGGGCATGAGAGGGCATGAAATACAGCAATTGCCTTAAAATAGGAAGTAGGGCACTTTCTAATTGTGTTAGGAGGGCAGGACGAGAGGATAGGTTCATGTGCAGACAAGTTTGTAAAATTGGTTTTGGAAACTTGAGGGAGTTATGTGCTGGCTTAAATAATCTCAGTAAAGTCTGAGACAAAATGGTCAACTGAGTGGGGCAGGGAGACAAATTGGATATTTGTAGAATATTGATATTTTAAATGCTGGCCATAAAAACATAATTTGGTGATCAAGTACTAATAGTTGGTGACCGTGTATTTATAGTGATGTCCAGGGACTTTTGGAAGGAAGAAGGAGTTTGGGAGTATAGAGTTTGGAAGAAAAGCAATGGGCTATGGAATCCAAGTGGGTTGAGGAGAAAGATGGATATAGACAATTGTGAGAAATTAGAGAGATAAATTTCTGAATGTCATGATAGAGGCAAACCACAGGTGCCATGAGGACTGTTTAACAGTGTAAAGAAGATTACAGATTTTACATTAGAGACCTCAGAGAAGGTGTTGTTATAGGACATTTAGGGTGTATTGGGGGAGGATGTGGACTAAAATGGACTAGTGGAGAGAGTTCTATAGAAGTAGTAAGGTTAAGGAAGGAAAAAGCTGTTGTGTTTAGTAAGTAGAACATTCTGCGGAGCCCTAGGAATGGCAGATGGTAGGAATTGGAACACAGAAGGAACAGAAGGAACAGGTGCCTTTGGAGAACATGGAGATGATGATAACAAAATAAAAAGGAGGTGGTGGTGCAGCCAGAAGAACTTATCCTCATTATTTCCATTTGAATATTTTAAAGGTGGGACATTTTAAAGGTGTACAATTTATACATTTTAAAGGTTAACCTGACTTAGTGGGTTCACACTTATTATCTACATTGCATTATTAGCCTCTTATGAGTTTTCTTTTCATGACTTTCTTTTTTAGTGTTTCTACTTATTTCTTGTACAAGTAATTTATGTTATGATTATTAAATTTTGAATTATTTGTTTCAAATACTCTTCTAAGTTTAATTGGGGATTTGGGGAAAAATAATTGACATAGAAATTAGGGTCAAGTAAAAAATTTGTAAGCTTTACGAAAGTAAATCTCTGTGTCTTTCTTTATTTCATTCATTAATTTGAAATTTAAAACATCCTCCCAGAGTCAAATATTTCATTAAAATGTATTATGTTAATTTTTATTATACATTTTATATTTTATTATTTTTTTCAGTTTTGTCTTTCATAATTTTTATTGTTGTTCAATGACAGTTGTCCCTTTTTTTACCCCATTATTCTCCCCTGCCTTACTCACCCACACCACTCACCTACAATCCTCCCTGCCACTGTTGTCTTTGTCCATGGGTCTTTTATATATGTTCCTTGATGAACCTTTCCCTTCTGTCCTGTTATCCACCTCCCTCCGTCCCTCTGGTTACTGTCTGTTAGTTATTTCAATGTCTCTAACTCTATTTAGCTTGCTTGATTATTTGGTGATTAGGTTCCACTTGTATGTGAGGTCATATGATATTTTTCTTTCACTACCTGGCTTATTTCACTTAGCATAATGCTCTCCAGTTACATCCATGCTATTGTGAATGGTAGGAGTTCCTTCTTTCTTTCTGCTGTGTATTATTCCATTGTGTAAATGTACCATAGTTTTTTGATCCACTCATTTACTGATAGGCACCTAGATTACTTCCAGTACTTGACTACCGTAAATTGTGCTGCTATGAACATTGAGGTACATAGGTTCTCTTGAATTATGTCTCAGGATTCTTAGGGTATAATCTCTGCAGTGAAACTGCCGGGTTAAAAGGCAGTTCCATTTTCAGTTTCCTGAGGAAATTCCATACTGTTTTCCACAGTGGCTTCACCAGTCTGTATTCCCACCAACAGTGCACTAGGTTTCCCATTTTTCCACATCCTCTCCAACACTTGTTGTTTGTAGATTTGTTTATGGTGGTGATTCTCACCTGTGTCAAGTGGTATCTCATTGTGGTTTTAACTTGCATCTGTCTGATGGCTAGTGATGCTGAGCATCTTTTCATATGTCTCGGTGACCTTTATATGTCCTCTTTGGAGGAGTGTCTGTTCAAGTCCTTTGCCCATATTTTAATTGGGTCATTTGTCTTCCTAGAGTGGAGTTGTATGAGTTCTTTATATGTTTTGAAGATCAAAACCTTGTCTAAGACATCATTGACACATGTGTTTTCCCATATGGTTGGTTCTCTTTTCCTTTTAATGCTGTTTTCTTTAGCTGTGCAGAAGCTTTTTATTTTGATGAGATTCCCATTTGTTTATTCTTTCCTTTATGTCCCTTGCTCTAGGGGACATATTGGTGAAAATATTGCTGCATGGAATATCTGAGATTTTCTTGCCCATATTCTCCTCTAAGACTTTAATGGTGTTGCAACTTATATTTCAGTCTTTTATCCACCTTGAATTCATTTTTGCACATGGTGTAAGTTGGTGGTTGAGTTTCATTATTTGTATGTAGCTGTCCAGATTTCCCAAAACCATTTCTTGAAGAGGCTACTTTTACTCCATTTTATGCTTCTTCCCTCTTTGTTGAGTATTAATTGATCATAGAGACATGGGTTTATTTCTGGGCTCTCTACTGTGTTCCATTGGTCTATGTGTCTGTTCTTATGGCAGTACCATACTGTTTTGATTACAGTGACCTTGTAATATACTTTTATAGTAGGTATTATTACATTTTCTCTGGCCACAAAGACATGAACTAGTGACCAGCCTCAAGGAAAAACTCAAAAATACTCAAACTCATGGAGATTGAATAGCATGCTATTAAACAATGAATGTGTCAACAATGATATCAAGGCCCTGGCTGTGTATTTCAGTGGATTGAGTGTGGGCTGCAAACCAAAGGGTCGCTAATTTGATTCCCAGTGAGGGCACATGCCTGGGTTGCAGGCCAGGTCCCCAGTAGGGGGCCCATGAAAGGCAACCACACATTGATGTTTCTCTCCATGTTTCTCTCCCTTTCTTTCTCCCTCCTTTCCCCTCTGCCTAAAAATAAATGAATGAAATCTTAAAAAAAAAAAAAAGAATAAGATTAAGGAAGAAATCAAAAAGTTTCCGGAAACAAGTGAAAACAAATACACTACAGTCCAAAATTTATGGGACACAGAAAAAGCAGTCCTGAGAGGGAAGTTCATAGCAATACAGGCCTACCTAAAAAACATAGAAACATTTCAAATAAACAACCTAACCCTACATCTACAAGATCTGGAGGAACAACAACAAACAAAGCCCAGAGCTGGTAGGAAAAAAAAATAACCAAGATCAGAGCAGAATTAAATGACATAGAGACTAAAAGAACAATCCAAAGGATTAATAAATCCAGGAGTTGGTTCTTTGAAAAGATAAACAAAATCAACAAGGTTTTAGCAAGACTCATCAAGAAAAAAGAGAGAGAGGACACAAATAAACAAAATCAGAAATGAAACATGAGAGATTACAACTGATACCACAGAAATACAAAGAATTGTAAGAAATGATTATGAACAACTATATGACAAGATTTGAAAACCTAGATGAAATGAAAAAATTTCTAGAAAAGTATACTGTCCCAAAACTGAATGAAGAAGAAGCAGAAAGCCTGAACAAACTTTTAACAGGTGATGAAATTGAAGCAGTAATCAAAAAACTCCTGGCACACAAAAGCCCTGGACCAGATGGTTTCACAGGAGAATTTTACAAAACATTTAAGAAAGAGCTAACCTCCATCCTTCTCAGACTATTCTAAAAAATCTATGAAGAGAGAATACTCCTAAACTCATATATTTTAAAGCAATTGTGACATATAGTATATAACTGTAACAGGGCGCAGCCAAGGGGGGGTGCATATAGGGATTGGTAATGGGGTCCAGAGCTCAGTGTCCAGGAAATACTAGAAAAAAATATATATAGGATGTCCTCACCCGAACAAGTCTGAGCTGGGGGATGGGATTCATGGAGCAGGGCCATTGAGAGTTGTTTTGAATAGCAACAGTTTTGCAGATAACCTCTAGAACAGTCATTTAACATATCTATAACCTTTAACTGGTTTCATGGATATGTTAAATAGCTGTTGCCATGCTTTGAGTCAGGGGGATGGGAGTGACTTCAACCCATGAGGTAGCTGGGAGACAATTCCCCCTGGTTACAGAGCCTCCATGAGAGCTTGGAGATGATTGGCTCCATGCCATGGGGCCACACATGCCCAGACTTACTATGGTGATCCAGTAAAGCTGCAAGAATATAAGAATGCTGACAGCTGGGGCCAATTGTGGTAGGAGTCAGAAATGGGTCTGCAGAGGAAGATTGATGCTGGGATTTAAACCCAGGCAAGGCAGCCATGCAGGGTCTTTTTAGAACCACGTGGATTGGGCAGAGAAGACCCATGGACTTCTATTTCTTTTTCTGAGATAAGGTACCCTGAACGGGGCAGAGGGGAGAAGGAAGGACTGTGTGCATCTGTGGGTATTTTAAAGGACTTCGGGATCTCAATGAAGACATTAAGTCATTACTCTTCAGTTTGTATAACTCTTTAAATAAATAATCCCTTTCCTTTTTCACCAATCTCTAGTATTGAAAGCATCTTTCCCTGGCAGTGGGCAAAGCTAACCTAGTATGGGGTGGGAGACCCCTGGAGCACAAGGGTGGGCCCGTTTGGTAATTGTATATTGTTAGGCACCCCCACCCTGGGTCTGTTCTATAATGTAACTTTTAATATTCCTGAGAATTTCCTCTTATATTTGGTGGTAGACAGTTTTCTATAATTTTCTTTCAAAATAGCCATCATGAGGAATTAACTTTATCACTGAATCCAAATTACTACCATGACTCAATGAGATCACAAAATTCCTGAAAATATAACATGTTCTCACAACCTGGTACATGTGGCTCCAGCTCATCACTGTTTATTCTGATTCGTTATTCTCTTTCTAAAGAACTTCACAGGCTTCATCTTTGACTTACATGCCTTGATGAACTTTGAAATCATTTCATTAAGTTTCCTTTATATTTATCAGTTATATGATAATAAGAAAATTAAATCTTGTAGTAATCAAATACTACTTAAAAATTATACAGTGTATATAAGCTTTCCAATATCCAGAATTTTTAAGAAGTTTTACAATGTTTTATAGCTATATTTTCATATATTTCCACATTTCTCTTTCTAGGGTGTTTATAATGTTATTCCTTTTATTTTCATTGTTCATGCAATTTCATGAAACCAGTTAGTCCTTGATATAGAGTACAACTAGAATGATCTTGTGTAAAGTCACATTGCAGGATCATACAAACTCATTGTTGAACTCATTATTGAATCATAAAGCCAATTCAGCATTGACAACTCACTCTTGAAGTTCTTTTTTTCTCACTTAAGGCTAACAATACATTCCAAAACTACTGCAGATATTTTGTGTACCATTCACCCAGCTTTCCCAAAAGACAACATTTTATGTAATTACAGTACATTATCAAAACCAAGAAACTGACACTGGTGCAATGCAATATAGATTATTTGGATTTACAGGCAGCATTCCTTTACAATGAAGTAGAACAAAATAGAATGGACTAGAGAGAATACGTTAGAGTACATTAGGAGTAATAAGGATTTGTAGTTTTATAAAAGTAAAATGTCGGGGTTGTGACAAAATGTTTGAAAAAAATTAGTAAGGCTATCTTATTAATTGTTATAGTCTTTTAAGACATTTTATTGAATGTATTGGGATATTGGTTAATAAAATTATATAGGCTGCAGGTGTACAATGGTATAATACATCATCTGTATATTGTATTGTGTATCCACCACCCAAAGTCAAGTCTCCTTCCATCACCATTTATTTCCCCTTTACCCTCTTCTACCTACCCTACTCCTCCTTTCCCTCTGGTAATCACCGTACTGTTTTCCGTGTCTATGATAGGTTTTTTGGTTTTTTTTTTTTTTTGCTTAATCCCTTCACCTTTTTCACCCAACACTCCTAAGCCCAGAACTCTCTCCCCTCTAACAGCTATCTGTCTGTTTTATGTATCTTTGGGTCTGTTTCTATTTTATTTGTTTTTTTTTATTTTGTTCATTAGATTCTACATATAACTGAAATCACATGGTATTTGTCTTTCTCTGACTGGCTTATTTCACTTAGCATAATACTCTCCAGGTCCATCCATGCTGTCCTAAAAGGTAATAATCCTTTGTAATGTCTCAGTAGCTTTTGTATAAGGGCAGTTGTAGCTTTGCTTTTTTGAAAATATTTGAAAATAGGCATCTGTGTTCTGCTTAAAAGGCACTAACCCTCAGGAAGAAAGCACATCATTTCCCGTCTGAATTCCTCTGTATCACTTTGTATACTCATCTATCTATCTGTGTATCATCTACAATATTCTATTAGTCACTAAATTATTGTTGATGTTGTTCTTTAAATATTTCTTTTTTAAGCCCTGGCTGGTGTTGCTCAGTAGATTGAGTACTGGCCTGCGAGCCAATAGGTCACCAGTTCAATTTTTAGCCAGGCCACATGCCTGGGTTGCCCGCCAGGTCCCCAGTAGGGGAAAAATGAGAGACAACCACACATTGATATTTCTCTCCCTCTCTGTCTCCCTCCCTTCCCCTCTCTCTAAAAAGAAATAAATAAAATCTTCAAAAAATTTCTTTTTTACTATAATATAGTCAACAGTAAACATCATATTAGTTTCAGGTGCATAACACAGTGAGTCAACATTTATATACCTTACAATTTAATTTGGTCACCACAATAAGTCCAAGGACCATTGATCACCATACCAGTTTACTATAATATTAACTATATTCCATCCACTGCACATTATATCCCTATAATGTATTTACTTTATAACTGGAAGTTTGTCCCTGTTATTTTCCTTCACCCTTTTCACACATTACCTGCCTCAAATCCTGAAACTATTAGTTTGTTCTCTGTATTTGTGAGTCTTTCTGTTTTGTTTTATTTCATTTTAATTTTTTGATTATATTTTATTGATTATGTTATTACAGTTTTCCCAATTTTCCTCCCTTTCCTCTCTCCACCCAGGATGCCCTACTCCCTCAGGCAACCCCAACACCTTTGTTCATGTCCATGGGTCATTAGTATAAGTTCTTTGGCTACTCCATTTCCTATTTGTTTGTTAATTTGTTCTGTTTGGATTTTAGCTTACATGTATAAATGAAATCATATATAATTTGTCCTTCTCTGACTTATTTCACTTGGCATGATTATATCGAGGTCCAACCATGTAGTCACAAATGGCAAAATTTTATTCTTTTCTATTGCTGAATAATATTTAATTGCATATATGTGTACTGCATCTTCTTTATCCACTCATCTATTAGTAGATATCTAATTTGCTTCCCTATTGGCTATTATAAATAATGCTGCAATGAACATAGGGGTGCCTATACCTTTTCTAATTAGTGTTTTGGTTTTCTTCAGATAAATGCCCAGAAGTGGAATTGCTGGGTTGTATGGTAGTTCTATTTTTTATTTTTAAAGAAAACTCCATACTGTTTTCCACAGTAGCTGCCCTAATTTATGTACATTCAAACCAACAGTTCAAGAGAATTCCCCTTTCTCTACATCCTCCCCAATATTTATTGTTTGTTGACTTTTTTTTTAAAGATTTTATTTATTTATTTTCAGAGAGAGGAGAAGGGGGGAGAAAGAACAATGTATGGTTGCCTCTCACATGGCCCTCACTGGGGACCTGGCCTGCAACCCAGCCATGTGCCCCAACTGGGAATCGAACCGGGACCCTCTGGTTCCCAGCCCACACTCAATCCACTGAGCCACACCAGCCGGGCTGTTTGTTGACTTTTTAATAATAGTAATACTAACAGGTATCAGGTGATATCTCATTGTGGTTTTGATCTGCATTTCCCTGATGATTAATAATGTTGAGCACTTTTTCATATCTCTGTTGACCATCTGTATGTCTTCTTTAGAGAAATGTCTTTTCAAGGCTTATGGCTATTTTTAAATCAAATTATATATTTTTTTGATATTGAATTGTATGTCAAAGAGTTTACTATCTATGTTTCCTTCTAGGAATTTTATTTTTCCAGATCTTACATTTAAGTTTTTAATCCATTTAGAGTTTATTTTTATATATAGTGTAAGAAAGTGGTCCAGTTTCATTATTCCTGTGTCTGTCTAGAGTTCCCAACATCATATACTGAACAGACTTCTTTTCCTCATTGTATATCTTTGCCTCCTTTGTTGTATGTTAATTAACTGTGCAAACATTGGTTTATTGCTGGGTTCTCTATTCTGCTTTATTGATCTATATGTCTGTTTTTTTGTGTCAGTACTATAATGTTTTGGCCACTATTAGCATTGTATTATGGTTTGAAATCAGGAAAACTGATAACTCCAACTTTGTTCTTTAATATTTCTTTGTCTTTTTAATGTCTTTTGTGGTTCCATATAAATTTTAGGATTATTTGTCCTAGTTCTGTAAAAAATGCCACAGGTATATTATAGGGATTGCCCATTGAGCATTCACCTCAAGATTGGGAACAAGACAAGGATGTCTGCTTTCACCTCTCTTATTCCACATAGTAGTGGAAGTCCTAGCCATAGCTATCAGAAACAAGGAGAAATAAAAGTAAGCTAAATTGGAATGAAAGAAGTAACCTGTCTTTATTCGCAGATGACATGATAGTGTAAATAGAGAACTCCAACAATTCCACCAAGAGACTACTAGAACTGATAAATGAATTCACCAAAGTAGCAAGACACAAAATTAAAATAAAGAAATAAGTTGCATTTTTATATGCCAATAACAAACTAACAGAAAGGGAAATTAAAAAAAAACAATCCCAGTCACAATTGCTTCAAAAAAGAATAAAATACCTAGGAATAAACCTAACCAAGGATGTGAAAACCTGTACTCAGAAAATTATAGGGCACTGCAAAAAGAAATTGAAGAAGATACAAATAAGTGGAAGTACACACTATGCTCATGAATTGAAAAAATTAACATCATTAAAATGTCCATACTACCCAAAGCAATCTATAGCTTCAACACAATTCCTATCAAGATTCCAATGGCATATTTTACATAACTAGAACAAATATTTCAAAAGTTTATATGGAACCACAAAATGCCCTGCATAGCAACAACAATCATGAAAAAGAGCAAAGTTGGAGGGATCATGCTACCTAACATCAAATGATACTATAAGGCCATAGTAATCAAAATAGCCTGATACTGGCATAAAAACAGACATATAGATCAATGAAGTAGAATAGAGAGCCCAGAAATAAACCCACACCTTTATACTCAATTAATATTCAACAGAGGAAGCAAGCACATACAATGGGCTGAAGAGTCTATTCAATAAGTGGGGTTGGGAGAATTGGACAGATATGTGTAGAAAAGTGAAACTAGACCACCTTCTTACACAACACACAAGCATAAATTTAAAATGGATCAAAGACTTAAATGTTAGACCTGCAACCATGAAAATCATAGAAAAAAACATAGGTAGCAAAATCTCAGACATTGCTGGTAGAAATTTTTTATCTGATACATGCCCCCAGGCAAGGAAAAGAAAAGAAAAAATAAACAAGTGAGACTTCATCAAACTGAAAAGTTTTTGTACAGTAAAGGAAACTGTCAACAAAATAAAAAGACAAACCACACAGTGGGAGAACATATTGTCTATCTGATAAGAGGTTAATATCCAAAATTTATAAACTACTTACAAAACTCAACACCAAAAATCAAAAAACCCAATTAAAAAATGGGCAAAGGACCCAAATAGACACTTCTCCAAAGAGAACTAAAGGATGGCCAATAGACATATGAGATGTTCAACATCACTAATCATCAGAGAAATGCAAATAAAAACCATAATGAGTACCTGTCAGAATGAGTACCATCAATGAATCCAAAAAACAAGAGCTGACCAGCATATGGAGAAAGGGGAAACATTTATATTGTTGGTGGGAAAGCAGATTGGTGTAGCCTCTGTGGAAAGCAGTATGGAGATATCTCAAAAAATTGAAAATGAATCTACCTTTTGACCCAGCAATCCCACTTCTGGGAATATATCTGATGGAACCCAAAACACTAATTCAAAAGAACATAAGTAACGTTATGTTCACTGCAGCATTATTTACAATTACCAAGACATAGAGGCAGCCCAAGTGTCCATCAGTAGACGAGTGGATAAAACAACTACGGGACATTTATACAATGTCCATAAAATTCTACCTGTCCATAAAAAGAAGAAATTTTTCTTCCTTTTCAACAGTATGGATCAAGCTGGAGAATTATGCTAAGTGAAATAAGCCAGTCAGAAAAAAACAAATATCATATGATTTCACTCATATATAGAATCTAGCAAACAAACTGAACTAATGAGCAAAAGAGAGAGAATCATAGATGGAGAACAGATGACAGATAGTAGTGGAGAGGGTTAGAGGGCGGAGGGATTGAGTGAAAAGGAAAAAGGACTCATGGACATGGACAATAGTGTGGTGATTGTTGTGTGAAGGGGATTATAAGGGGACAAAATAGTAGTGAAAAAATATAATAAAGATTATATATTTAAAAAATGGTTGGCATGTGCATTCTTGTCTTGTTCCTGATCTTAAAAGACAAACTTTCAGCTTTTCACTTTTGAGTATAATGAACCTGTGGATTTATCATATATAATCTTTATTATGTTGAGGTATGTTCCTTCAATACACATCTCATTGAGAGTTTCGATCATAAATGTATGTTGAATTTCATCAAGCATTTTTTCTACAACTATTGATAATATCATGTGATTTTATCTTTTGTTTTGTTAATGTGGTATAATATGTTGATTGATTTATGGATATTCATTCATCCTTGAATACTTGGAATAAATCTCACTTGATCATGTTGTATGATCTTTTTTGTATATTGTTGAATTTAGTTATTTAGTTTGTTAATGTTTGGTTGAGACCATTTGCATTTATACTTAATATAATATACTTATGTTATACAATATACTTGGATATTGACTTGTAATTTTTTTGTAATTTTTTTGTCTGGTTTTGGTATCAGGATAATTCTGGCCTTATATAATAACTTTGGAAGCATTCCTTCCTCTTGAATTTTGGAATAGTTTGAGAAGAATAGGTATTAATTCTTCTTTAACTGTTTAATAGAATTCACCTATGAAGCCATCTGGTTCTGCACCTTTGTTGAGAGTTTCTTTTCTTTTCTTTCCTTTTTTTTTTTTATTGTTGTTCAAGTACAGTTGGCTCCATTCTGCACCCCCCCCCGCCCCACTCTAAATCACCCCAGCCATTCCCACCTCTCAACCTTGATCTTACCCGCCTTTGGCTTTGTCCATGTGTCCTTTATACATATTCCTTGATGACCCTTCCCTTCCCCCACTCCTGTTATCCCCTCCCACCTCCGCTCTGGTTAGTGTCAGTTTGTTCTTTATTTCAATGTCTCTGGCTCTATTTTACTCACTTATTTTATTGATTAGGTTCCATTTGTAGGTGAGATCATATGTCTTTAACTGCCTGGCTTATTTCACTTAGCATAATGCTTTCCAGTTCCATCCATGCTGTTGCAAAGTGTAGGAGCTCCTTTTTTCTTTCTGCTACATAGTATTCCATTGTGTAAATGTACCGTAGTTTTTGGGTCCAGTCATTTACTGATGGACATTTAGGTTGCTTCCAGTACTTGGCTATTGTCAATTGTACTGCTATGGACATTGGCATGCATAGGTTCTTTTGAATTGGTGTTTCAGTATTCTTAGGATATAACTATTTCTCATTCACTTCACCTTTTCACCCATCACTTAACCTCCTCTCTATCTCTCCTTCAATTTTAAGTGATAACTTTGCTGCATAGAGTAGTCTTATTTGTAGGGCTTTACTTTTCCCCACTTTGAATATTTTGTGCCAATCCCTTCTGGACTAAAAAGTTTCTATTAAGAAATCAACTTACAGTCTTATAGTAGCTCCTTTGTAGGTAACTAACTCTTTCTTTTGCTTTGTTTAAGATTCTCTCTTTATGTTTAAACTTTGCCATTTTAATTATGATGTGTTTTGGTGTGGGCTCTTAGGGTTCATCTTGTTTGGAACTCTCCATGCTTCCTGGACTTATATGTCTATTTTCTTCACCAAGTTAGGGATGTTTTCAGTTATTATTTCTTCAAATAAGTTCTCAATTCCTTGATCTCTCTCTTCTCCTTCTGGTACCCCTATGAGGCAGATGCTGTTATGCATGATGTTGTTTCAGAGATCCCTTAAAGTATCCTCATTTTTAAAATTCTTTTTGCTTGTCAGATTGGATGTGTTCTGCTACTTTATCTTCAAAATCATGGATTCAATCACTGCGTCATCTAAGCTGCTATTGATTCTTTCTAGTGTATTCTTCATTTCACATATCATATGCTTCTTTTCTGTTTTTCTTTTTATGGTTTCTATGCCCCTTTTTAATGATTGCTCTCTCTTTGTTTGAGTTCTCACTGAGTTCCTCTATTCTTTTTCTAAATTTCTTGAGCATCCTTATAACCATGTTTTGAACTTTCTGTCTGGTAGATTGCTTATCTCCATTTCTTTTATTCTTTTTCTGAAGGGCATTTCATTTTGGGCATGTTTCACTGTCTCCTAATTTAAGTTCCTCATTGTTTTATTCTCTGTATTAGGTAGTTCTGTTATATCTTCCAGTGTTTGCAGGATGGCCTTATGTAGTATGTGTTATGTGGATCACAGTGGCACTATCTCCCTGATCACCTGAACCAGGAGCTCTAGGAGTGTCCCTTGTGTGGTTTATGTGTGCACTCCCATTGTAGTTGAGCCTTGATATTTGTTGGTACATTTATGGGTGACATTGACCCTAATGCTGGCTAGCTGTGAGGTTTGGCCACCACAGTGTACAAGCTGCTGTTCAGGAGCTGACTCCACAAATGAAAATTTGCTTCAGCAGAGACTGGCCCCTACCTGGACTTCCCTTTGAGTGTGCCACTGGTGGAACTAATTGGGTGGTGTTATATTGTCATCTGAATTTATTCCCCGGGTGTGTTGATTCTAGAATGGACTGTGATGCAGTTCAGTGTCAGACACTGCCTGTGACCAGCCTGGGACTACCTGTTAGGAGTTACAAAGCAACAAGAACTGCCTCTGCTGGGACTGGGTGCACATGGGAGCTGCTAAGCTGTGAACTAAGGACAATTTTCAGAGTACTGGGCCTGATTCAGGTCAGCAAAAGGCCCAAGGAACCTCAAGACCTGCCACTACCTGCCAGCTGACATTTAGTTTCAGCCACTGGAAGAGCCTTAAACAGTACATGAGTTGTTTTAGGTAGATTTTTAGGGAGTCACTGTGTTGGGGTAAGTAGTGTTCACCATATTAATACAGTTTCAAAACAGGTGTCAGTGTTGGGTCTGAGACAACTCAGCAAATGTCTCAGGATATACTGAGGCCAGCTTCTATCAGCCTTGGCCTTTAAAGTAGGACCAGGTCTCAAGGAGAAATCTGGTGGAGATAGTCAATCTCACCAGGCTAAAACAGATTAAGATTTATCCATGGTTGGAGGAGGGCTTCAGTCAGGAAAGGTGGCACCTGTCAGCTTTAGTGCAGAAAGATGGCCCTCGCCCTGAAGCCACACAGTTCACTTTCTCCCTATGTTTCTCTGCTCCATCCTCCATTCCTGATGAAAATTTCTCAAGAGCTTTTTCAAGAAAGACAGCAACATGGGCCCAGGATGGCTGCCACTCACAGAGTCCCTTGCCCTGAGTGAGTTGGCCAGGCTGGTGCCCCAGTGAGTAATCAGGGTGGAGTTAATGTAGCTCACAAGGCTAATGCTATGTCAGGGGGATGTGCTTACCCCAGGAAAAATGGCACCCATAGGTGATGCAGTAGGAGGACTCAACACAAAATCTTTGGAGGCTGTCCCTCCAGCCCTCAACCTGAAGCCACAAAATTCAGTCTCTCCTTCTATTACTCTAGAACTGTCCCCTCCCCATCATCAGCCTTTTCTTAATGAGAGCCCAGGGTAAGTGCCTATTAGTGAGACTTTGTGTGCTGTGCCTTGAAGATGATGTCTGGATCTCCAGCAGCCTTTTGTTTCACCAGTGTGGTTGGAATTCCCCTGACTTTCACAGTTAGATATTATGTGGTCTCCTCTTTCCAACAGAGTATGTGATGCTCTGGGCCAGAAAGTCCAGCTTGGGGCCGAGACCACTTGCTCCTCTGTGGGGACCTCTGCAGCTGAGATATCCCTCTGGATTCTCAACAACCACATGAGGGTATGGGACTGTTAGGCATTTCCTCCCCTCCTTCCATTCTCAACATGACTTCTTCTGTATATCATTGGTTATATGATTTATGTTCAGCTACTTTTCAACTGATTATTCAGGTGGAATGTTTTATAATTTAGTTGTAATTTTTTGAGTAGGTGAGTGAAGCTTCTATCTACCTTAGCATTTTCACCATCTTGGACCTTATCCTCATGTTGAACGTTTCTTGTTTCTTGAGGTAAACATATATTACTATGAACTTCCGTCTTAGAACTGATCTTGCTGTATCCCATAGATTTTAAGAAGTTGTTTTTCTATTTTCATTTTTCTTAATGTATTTTTATTTCTCTTTTATTTCTTCACTGACCTACCCATTCACTGGTTGCTAAGTCTACATGTGTCTTTTTTTTTTTTTTAGTTTTCTTTTTGTAATTGACTTCTAGATTCATATCATTGTGGTTGGAAAAGATGGTTGATATAATTTTAATTTTCTTATATTTATTGAGGCTTGTTTTATGGCCTAATATGTGATCTGTCCTCAAGAATGTTCCATGTACACTTGAAAATAATGTATATGCTACAATTTTTAGATAAATATATCCTATATATCCTGTATAGAGAATACAAATTATATTCTGTCTATGTCTATTCAATATATGTCATCTAATATGTCATTTAAGAGCAGTGTTTTCTTACTGATTTTCTGCTTGGATGGTCTATCCATTGATGTTAGTGGGTTATTAAAATTACCTTCTATCTAGTAATGCTGTCAATTTTTCCCTTTATATCTGTTAATGTTCTCCTATGTTGGGTGTGGAAGTATTTACAAATGTTATATCTTCCTCTTGGATGGACCAACTCATTATTGTGTAATACCAAATTTTTTATAGTATTTAGTTTAAAGTCTTTTTTTTTATGGCTGGAACTGTACAACTCACAGAAGCATGCCTCACAGCTCACAATAGCACACCCCATGGCTCAGTGTTCACCTACTCCGTGGAGCCTTGCCTTGCAGTCTGTGAGACACGTGGCTATCAGAAACCATGATTAAGTCATTTGCACACGTCATTGAGCCTTTGGATTCTGAACAACAAAGGAAGAAATTTTTCAAATTGAATGTATTGAACAATTTAAGATGTGGATGCTTACCACTTCCTATCAGATTTCTCCTGGAGACAGCTATTCAGAACTGTGATCAATTTTTGGTGAAGAAAAATGACAGTGAAAATATCCTACATTAGAGTGTCATGTAGCATATGAACATAGAAGTGCCATTTAAGCCTTCCCACCTTATCCTGCAGGACTTTACTGGGGTGTCAGCTGTGGCTGTCTTTGTTGCAATGTGTGATGCTATGAAAAAGTTAGGAGGAGACCCAGAGAAAAGAAATACTGTCTAGCCTGCTGATCTTGTAAATGATCATTTCATCCAGGTGGACTATAACAAGAGGACACACAGTTACAGAAGAATCAAGACCTGGAATTTGAAAGAAATAGAGAACAATATGAATTTTTTAAATGGGGTTCTTAGGCTTTCTGCAACGTGTGGATTATTACCCTGGCTCAGAAATCATCTAGTAGGTGAATTTGGCAAGAATGATATTTGATCAGGATAGATATTATTACCCAGACAGCATTGTGGGGGTGGATTGACACACTATCATGATTGATGGTTGAGCATTCTCAGTTGGGGTGTGAGTGGTATCGAAGCAGAAGCTGTCATGATTGGCCAACTAATGAGCATGGTGCTTCCCTAGGCAATTTGCTACAGGTTGATGGGAAATCAGTACACTCTGGTAACACCCACGGACATCATGTTAGCCATTACCCAACACCTCTGCCAGGTTGGGGTAGTGGGCAAATATGTTGATTTTTCAGGTCAGGTGTAGCCCAGTTGTCCATTGCTGACCAAGCTACAGTTGTCAACATATGTTCAGGGTATGGAGCAACTGCTGCCTTTTTTACTGATGGACGAATTTAGTATTAGGTACCTGGTGCAGGCAGGTCATGATGAAACAAGTAAAGCACATTAAAAATTATCTTCAGGCTGTAGAGATGTTTCAGGGTTTCAGTGACCCCACTCAAGACCCAGACTTTGCCCAGGCTGTGGGATTAGATTTGAAAACAGTGGTTTCTTGCTTAGTGGACCCAAAGGGCCTCAGCACAGAGTCACTATGTCCAACATGGAAAAGAACTTTAAGAGCTTCCTTGGAGCTAAACAAGGGTTTAAAGGACTCCAGATTGCTCTAGACCATCATACACCTTAAGACATTTATCTATAATAATAGCAATTCACCCTTGCTCATGACTCTGTGGTAATTGTTGCTATTAGTAGCTGCACAAACACCAGTAATCTGTCTGTGATTTAGGAGAAGGATTGTTACGGGGGAAATAAGCAGGGTGTGGATGCTGGCCTGAATGCGAGGCCTTACATTAAAACTAGCCTGTCTCCTGGGAGTGGTGTGGTCACCTACTTCCTGCAAAAAAAATGGAGTCATGCATATCTGTCTCAGCTTTGGTTTGATGTGGTGCACTATGATTATATGACCTGCACTGGCAACAGTGGGCCCGTGCCTGAAGCTGTGGTAAACGCCATCACACAGGAAGACCTTGTAGCTGTTGTAGTACCATCTGGGAAAGGGACTTTTGAAGATTGAGTCCATGCCAATACCCAGGCAAATTATTTATTCTCTCCACCTTTAGTAATAACATGTGCAATTTCTGGGACCATCAAGATTGACTTTAAGAAAGAGCCATTGGTAAATGCAAAGGGACAACAGTTAATATTGAAAGATATCTGGCCAACTAGAGAGAAGATTCAGGCAGTGCAGTCAGTATGTCATTCCTGTAAATATGCAGAAGTCTATCAGAAAATAGAGACCAAATGAAATCGAAAATGCCTTAGCAGCCCCATCAGTTAAACTGTATTACTGTTATCTCTAATCTACATACACTAAGTCACCACTATTCTTTGGAACCTGACATTGGATCTTTAGCTTCCTAAATCTATAGTGGATGCCTATGTGCTATTAAATTTGGGAGATTCAGTAACAACTGACCACATTTCTCCAGCTGGAAATATTGCAAGAAACAGCCTCCCTTCCCACTACTTACCTACCAGTGGCCTGACTCAATACCCAGGTAATGATTCCATCATGGCACGGGGCACATTCACTGACATTTGCTTATTAAACAAATTTTTGAACAAGCAAGCACCACAGGCTATACATCTGCCTTTTGGAGAAATTCTTGGTATGTCCAATGCTGTTGAGAGGTACCAGCAGGCCTTCCCCTGATTATTCTGGCTGGCAAAGGGTATGTATGGCTTGGTCATCTCCCAGGACTGGGCAGCCAAGGGCCCTTTGTTCCTGTGATTCAAAACTGTCCTGGCTAGGAGTTACCAGTACATTCATGGTAGTAACTTGGTCCTAATGGGCATGATCCCCTTTGACTATCTCCCTGGGGTAACTGCAGACACTCCACAATGAAGGATCAACTACATGATATGCAAGATGGCCAAGTCAACCCTCTTTTCTTAGTAGACCTTCTCTTGGAGCTGCACATAGGGAGCTTGTGCAATGTCACCAGCCCATCGAGCCCCTGATACAGAAGTATCCCCTGCCTCCACACAGGGTACTGCCTTGCAAAGGAAACATTGTTGACAGTGGCATTCTGGTGCCATTCCTCTGGGCACAAAATCAGCACTTTCTACACTCTCTCCTTGTATTAATCTTTTTTTTAATACACGGGTTTATTTTTAAATAGATTACATAGAAAATTTTTCCTTTTTTGCTTAGTATTTTATAAAAAATTTTAATTACAGTTCGCATGCAATATTATATTAGTTTTAGGTGTACAACTCAGTGATTATACCTTTATATAACTTATGAAATAATCACACTGATAAATCTAGCACCCATTTGTTAGCTGTTGTTAAGACCAACATCAGCCTGTACAAATACATTCTTTCCTTTTTTTCTGAAATTTGTATTGTTTTATTTTTATTTATTTATTTATTGTTTTATTGGGAGGTGGGGGTGGGTGGGGCGGGGATGTGATGGGGTGAAAATGGAGACAACTGTACTTGAACAACAATAAAAAAATAAAATAAATAATCTTTTTATCATTTTCTAGATTTGGGAGCTAGAATGGTGAAAATGTCAGTAGTGCCAGAAAGAACTAGTAAGTCTTTAAACTTACTGTTTACACAATGTTGATTTTTCACTTAGTCTGTTAATGTTCAGCTGAACACAAATACGTCTTAGAGGGGGTCTCCAGTCCTCTTTTTGTTCCTCTATTACTGGCTCGATGAAATCTTTCCCTGGAGGGTTTGTCTTTGGATATTACCCCAATGTTAGCTGACATGGGTATATAAGAACTTCTGCACATTTCAAATAACAGGAGTGATGCAATTCTCCCCCTCTCCCTTCCCTTCTGAATGAATGTTCCTGACACCTTGTTGACAGGTCAAATGTTGAAACTTTGATTATGTACCTTTTCATGAACATTAATGAATTGTGAAATTTTCTTTGACTACCTTCAAAATTTTCCCTTGAAAAATTGTTTAGTTTTCAAGAGGACAATTTTATTTGCAGGTGGTTTTGGAGAGAGAGAATCAGAACATTTCTAATTTGAAGAAAATTAAACCAAATTTCAAAGGAAAAAATAAAATCTATTTTGTCTGATACAAGTATTGCAAACTCAGGGTTTTTTTTTGTTTGTTTGTTTGTTTGTTTCCTCATTTGTTTTTATTTGAATGAAATATCTTTTTCAATCCTTCACTTTGGTCATTCTGTGTTCTTCAAAATGAAGTGAGTCTCTAATAGGCAGCAAATTGATTGGTCTTCTCTTTTTTTATCCATTTGTAACAGGGTACAGCCAAGGGGAGCCCCCAAATAAGAATTTGTAATGGGGTCCAGAACTCAAGGTGTCTAGGAAATATTAGAAAAATATACATAGGATGTCCTCACCCCCACAAGTCTGAGCTGAGAGGATGGGACACATGGAGCAGGGCCATTGAGAGCTGTTTTGTATAGCAACAGCTTTGCAGATAACCTCTGGCATGATCATTTAATACATCTATAACCTTTAACTGGTTTCATAGATATGTTAAATAGCTGTGGCCATGCTTTGAGCCAGGGGGATGGGAGTGACTTCAACCCAAGATGTAACTGGCAGGCAACTCCCCCTGGTTACAGCACCTGTGTGAGAGCTTGGAGATGCTAGGCTCCATGCCCTGGGGCTACACCCACCCATACTTACTATGGCAGCCCAGTAAAGCTGGGAGAATATGGGAATGCTGGCAGGTGTAACTCATTGTAGGAGGAATTAGAAATGGGGCTGCAGAAGAATATTGGCACAGGTATTTAAACCCAGGTGCAGCAGCCATACCTGGACAGGACCACGCGGTTGTGGGAGGAGAGAACCATGCAGCTTTGGGGGTCCCTTTGCCACACAGCTTAGGAAGCTGGGAAAAAAGATGTAGCAGCAATGCAGAGCTTTCTCTTAGCCGTTTGAAAGAATGCAGGAGAGATGCTGTGGGAAGGAAAGTCAGGACCATGCGTCTCTGGAGGAGAGGAACCACACTGCTTTAGCAGAGAAGAACCATGCAGCTTTAGTGGGGAATCACTACATGGCTTGGACAGGAGGGCAGGACCATGTGGCTTTGGAGGAGTAGGGGGTGACCACGTGGCTTTGGCAGAGGGGGGACCCCTCGGCTTGGGTGAGAGTCAGGACCATGTGGCTTTAGGTTGCTCCTTTTGCCACGTGGCTTAGGAAGCAGGAGAGACTTTACCTGGAAAAAAAGGGATGAAAGGACTCTTGCTGGTGGACCATGAAAAGATGCCACATGGCTTTGGATTAACTGAAGATCATGGTGGCGGCAAAGCTGATGGTGCTAGGAGCCTGAATCATGGACTTCTACTTTTTTTCCTGAGATATGGTACCCCAGACTGGGAAGAGGGAGAAGGAAGGACTGTGTGCATCTGTGGGTATTCTAAAGAACTTTAGTATTTTAATGAAAACATTAAGTCATTACTCCAAGTATAAGTACAGAGTCATTATTCTGTATAAGTTTTAAATAAATAATTCCTTTCCTTTTCACCAATCTCTGGCATTAAGAGACGTCTTTCCTCTGGTGGTGGGCAAGGCAAACCTAGTATGGAAGGAACCCCCGGAGAAAAAGCAGGGGTCCTTTTGGTAATAGTATATCGTGTACATAATGACTTCACTGGTGTATTTTTGGGGAAAAGTTATAGAGACAGTGAAGAAAATACAGAATTTTTTGCTTGCAGAATGGAGGAAGGACCGTGGAAGTCAGAAGAAAGGGTGGGCAGAGGGAGTACTGCCCTTTGAAACACCTAAACAGAGCTTTGTAATCACCGCTTCAAGTATACAAAAGAAAATCCAGTGACAGCTTCCATAAACATTCCAAATATTACAAATGAATCTTCTAATTTCCATCAAATCTCCGTTGGCACCTTGCCAGGTCTGCTCTCAGAGTTCTGTTCCTTATGACAAAACTGTCCTGATTGCTCTTGCATTCACTCTGCTGCTTCAGTCAGTTGTTTCGCAACCAGCATAAATCAATAGTAACCACATGGAGCACAGGGATTACTGGACGTTTGGCTCACAATGAAAGCATAACAAATCCCAAACCACAGGCATACCCACAGCCCAGACCCACAGGTTACTCTGAGGCCCAGGGAATCAGGGAGCCATTCCAGCTCTCTGCAGAGGGTCATGGGTCAGGAATAATAAATTGTTATTCATTCTTTAATCCTTACCACCTGCATCCCTTAAAACCTCAGGCTGTAAAGAAAGATTGGGCTTGTTGTGGGAGAAATTCCTATGAAGCTGGGTGCCCTGATCTGCACAGTGAGGCCCCTTGTCCTCTCACAGCGAATGCCTGTGCATATACACAAGTGTAGGGTATGTGAACCTAATGGTTTGGCTGTTGATACAGTGGGCCACAGCCAGGTACCACCTGCATGTGATTGACCATTCAGAGAGCATGTTTTTCTTCACTTCCTCTCAGAATTTACCCTGTTTAAGCTTGTGATTGGAATATTTTTAAAAAGAAATACTCAAGACTTTATAATTATAGTGAATGTTGTCTTACAAAATTACTTGAGGAGAGCTTGCAAATTCCAAAAGATCTAAAAATACTCTGTAAAATTCACTTTGGAAATATCTTTGAGGAATATATATATTTTTCTCCCAGCTGATGGAGGTAGGTCAAGGACCCGGGAAAAGGAGCACATAGATGGAGATGACCAAAGCCCCTCACCCTCAGTCTGATGACTTCTGTCACTAACCCTGAGTCACCAGAACTTAGCTCCTTACCCATCTGACTCAGGATTGGAGGCCTAATGCTTGTGATCCTTATATGTCCCTTGAAATTTACCCCATGCCAAGGTCTTGATGTTGAAGAGAGGTGTCCCTCCATAGCGTATGAGGCTGCAGAATCATACCTTGGAATGTGTAGACCTATACCAATCAGGAATCTGGCTGTGCAGAGTCTGAGAAAAGAAACTGTTGGCCCTGGTCAGAGAAATTTAAGGTGTTTGTGAGTCCCCTCATCTCCACTCAGTAACTTGTTCTTTGAATTTGCCATCCAATGTTGTGTTTCTGTCCTTCCCCTCTCCAACGGTCAGCCACCTTTGTAGGGCCAGACCTCCCTATTGGAGAATCTTAATCTAGTTTGAGAGTAAGGATCTCTCTATCAGTGACCCAAATATTTTGTTTATGGAATAATAATTGGAACCTGAGATCTTTGAAACTCTGGCTTCTTAAAACCTCTTGCTTTCATGGTTTGCCAAGTTTTCCAATAAAGAAATGTGATTTCTGGCTGAAGGGGGTGGAAAATGCAAGGAAGGGGTACAAATGACTGTGGGAGACTATATTTCAAAATACCTTCCCACAGCCTTTACATGATGGAGAGTAAACTTGCAGATGCTTGGATGCCCACAGTCCCCAGCAGTGGTTTGTATTGTCTTGAAACGTCTTGTAATAAGACATGAATAAGAAGAGAGACATAAATATTGAAACAAAATAAACAACTGATTTTCTGGTGCTGCGATTACCTAGAAAATATAAAGCAATCAATTTAAGAACTATTATTATTATACATAAAAATGTAGAAGAGTGGCATAATAAAAATACACAAAAGTAAATATATTTTTTACTCTAACCACCATCGATATGATGATGTAAAATTGACCCCCACTGACAATAAAAATTCTATTCACAGTAATAAAAATTAAGATGGATGTACACTGGTGGTTTCAGGACTACATTTCATTTTTTCCCCTCTTAACTATCATATGGGATGTGCAATATTATCTCCATTGCTATCTTTCTAATAATAACTTTGAGTATAAAAAAGCCATTTTGCTACTAAGTTACCATGCTACCTCCTCTTAGAATCAGTAGAGCAATGGAATCTAATACATGCATACAATCTAAAAAAACAAAACAAAACAAAACAAAACAACCTAATGTACAATAAAACATAATAAAATTGAGAGAAAAAGGACTACCTACTTAGAAAATGTTTATGTCAAAACTGACAGGTTAAAGAAAAAACATAAAGTGTTTAAAGAGCTTATTTTTCAAATGTGTAAGCACTCACAAAAACACAATAGTTTGATGTGAAAAGAATATTAACAAAGTACATATACAATTAGTAAAGAAATGATTAAAAAGTGCCCATCATTCTTAGTATTCAAAGAATAGCTATGTAAAAGACCTATAGGAATCATTTTGTAGCTATATAAAAATGAAAATAAAAGTTCATGATAATAGAACTTGAAGTTGAGCAGTGTTATGGTCCTACTGGCATGATTATTTATTGCTGATTGAGTTTGAAGTACAAAGAACTCTTGAACATGTTGTGGAAATATTTAGTAAGAATTCTAAATTCATATTTATTGACCCAATAATGTGAGACCTTATGAATTTATTTTAAGGAAATAATTGCTAGAAAAAAATTCCACATTTGCACAGATAGGTCACATTGTTTGTTTGTTTCTTTTTCCCTGCCTGGAAAGTAGTGTGGTAGTTCAGTCAGTGCATACACTGAGGAATCAGATGCCCTTGGACTCATGAGTGAGCTTTCCCACTCAACTACCTGATGACCTTGGGCAAGTAATGTAACTTCCCTATTCCTCAAATTCTTCATGTGGATAATAGTGTTGCAGCCTAAATTGTGGGTTGTGAGGATAAAATGAGTTAACAAATGTGAAGCACTTAGAAAATGCCTGGCATTTTGCAAGCACTCTGTTGTATAAACTATAATTATACCAACAATTTTAAAATAGGAATCAGATTAACTACCCCACATTAGGAGGATTGTTTTAAAATTATATTGCACTGACATGTCATTTTATAAACCCATGAAAATGGTATTTTGAAAACTCTGAAAAAATAGGTTTATGATGAAATATTCAGTAAATAAAGACTAAAAATTCTGAGTTCACAGCAATACCAACCATGCAAAATATATCTGAAGGAGGGAAGAGGAAAATTATCCTATTAAAGTGGCTGAATTATGAGTGGTTTGCAGATTATTATTTTTAATATTATATTGCTTTTTTAATTTAATAAAAAGCAATACACCCTGGCTTGTGTGGCTCAGTGGATTGAGTGCCGACCTGTGAATCAAAATGTCACCAGTTCGATTCCCAGTCTAGGGCACATGCCTGGATTGCAGACCAGGTCCCCAGTAGGGGGCACAGAAGAGGCAGACACACATTGATGTTTCTCGCCCTTTCTCCCTCTGTTCCCCTCTTTAAAAATTAATCAATAAAATCTGAACAAAAAGGAGAATTAAAAATTATTTTTTAAGAAAGCAATACCGTAACAAAATGAATGCCTTTTAAACATTGCCTTTGGTTTTCACTGCTCTGGTGTGTAAAATCAAGCACACCTGAAATGAGGCCACTTGGGAAACCACAGGAAGTGCAGATGACAAACTGGGTGCTGGCAGCTAGCTACATGCTCATCTCTACTCTGCATTACCTACAGTGAGGAGTCACGTGATCCCTCTTGCCAATTAACCTCCCTGTCAATCAAATGAAATTCTTTGTTTTTCTTTCTATTTTTTTGTCAAGTTCATTTTATTTTATTATTTTTTATTGTTATTCAAGTACAGTTTTATGCCTTTTCCCCCTACCCCTCTCCACCATCTCAGCCCTCCCTACCTCCTTACCCTGTTTCTACACCTGCCCTGTTATTGTTCACGTGTCCTTTATAATTGTTCCTGTAAATGCTTCACCCTTTTCCCCCATTATTCCTTCCCCTCTCCCCTCTGGTCACTGTTAGCCTGTTCTCAATTTCAAAGTCTTTGATTATATTTTGCTTGCTTGTTCATTTTGTTGATTATGTTCCAGGTAAAGGTGAGATCATATGGTATTTGTGTTTGACCTCCTGGCTTATTTTGCTTAGCATGATGATCTCCAGTTCCATCCATGCTGTTGCAAAGGGTATAAGCTCCTTCTTTCTCTCTGCTGCATAGAATTCCACGGTGTAAATGTACCACAGTTTCTTGATCCACTCATTAGCTGATGGGCACTTGGGTTGCTTCCAGCACTTGGCTATTGTAAATTGTGCTGCTATGAACATTGGGGTGCCTAGATTATTTTTATTGGTGTTTCAGGATTCTTGGGGTATAATCCCACTAGTGGAATTGCTGGGTCAAAAGGCAGTTCCATTTTTAGTTTTCTGAGGAAGTCCATACTGTTTTCCAGAGTGATTGCACCAGTCTGGAATACCACCAAGAGTACACTAGGGTTCCTATTTCTGTACAACCTCCCCATCACTTATTGTTTGTTACTTTGTTTATGATGGCCACTCTCAATGATGTGAGGTAGTATCTCATTGTGGTTTTAATTTGCATCTGTCTGATCGCCAGCAATTCTGAGCATATTTTCATATGTCTCTGGGCCCTCTGTATGTCCTCCTTGGAGAAGTGTCTGTTCAAGTCCTTTGCCCATTCTTTAATTGGGTTGCTTATGTTCTTAGAGTGGAGTCGTGGGAGTTCTTTGTATATTTTGGAGATCAAACCTTTGTCTGAGGTATCATTGGTAAATATATTTCCCATATAGTTGGTTCTCTTCTCATTTTAATGCTGTTTTCTTTAGCTATGCAGAAGCTTTTTATTTTGATGAGGTCCCATTTGTTTATTCTTTCCCTTATGTTCCTTGTTTTAGGGGACATATCAGTGAAAATATTGCTCCATAGAATATCTGAGATTTTCCTGCCTATGTTCTCCTCTAAAACTTTTATGGTGTCACGACTTACATTTAAGTCTTTTATCCACCTTGATTTTATTTTTCTGTATGGTGTAAATTGGTGATCAAGTTTCAGTTTTTTTTCATGTGGATGTCTAGCTCTCCCAACACCATTTGTTTTTCATGTAGATGTCTAGCTCTCCCAACACCATTTTTGCTCCATTTTATGCTGCTGCCCCCTTTGTTGAATATTAATTGACTGTAGAGACTTGGGTTTATTTCTGGGCTTTCTATTCTGTTCCATTTGTCTATGTGTCTGTTCTTATGCCACTACCAGACTGCTTTGATTACAGTGGTCTTGTAATACAGTTTGATATCAGATATTGTAATCCCTCCTACTTTGTTCTTCTTTCTCAAAATTGCAGCAGGTATTTGGGGTTGTTTATGGTTCCATATAAATTTCTGAAATATTTGTTCTATCTCTGCGAAATATGCCATTGGTACTTTGATAGGGATTGCATTGAATCTATAAATTGCTTTGGGTAGTATGGGTATTTTGATGATGTTAATTCTTCTGATCCATGAACATGGTATATGTTTCCATTTGTTTATGTCTTCCTTAATTTCTTCCTTCAGTGTTGTGTAGTTTTCTGAGTACAGGTCTTTTACCTCCTTGGTTAGGTTTATTCCTAGGTATTTTACTTTTCCTTTTGCTATAGCAAATGAGATTTTTTTTTCCTGACTTCTGTTTCAAATATTTCATTGTTGGTGTGCAAAAATGCCTTGACTTCTGAATATTGACTTTGTATCCCACCTTTTTACCAAAATCATTTATTAGGTTGAGCAGGTTTTGATGGAGTATGTAGGATTTTCTATGTACACTATCATGTCACCTTGAAACAATGACAGTTCTGTTTCCTCTTCCCAATTTGGATGCCTTTTATTTCCTTTTCTTGTCTGATTGCTATGGCTAGAACTTCCAATACTATGTTGAATAGACATGGTGAAAGTAGACAACCTTGTCTTGTTCCTGTTCTTAGTGGGACACTTTAGTTTTTCCCATTGAGTATGGTGTTAGATGTAGGTCTCTCATATATGGCCTTTATTATGTTGAGAAATGCTCCCTCTATTCCCACTTTGCTGAGTGTTTTTTATCATAAATGGAGGCTGTACTTTATCAAATGCTTTTTCCCCATCTATTGCTATGATTATGTGATTTTTGTCTTTGGTTTTGTTTATGTGAGGTATTACATTTATGGATTTGCAAATATTGTACTATCCTTGGATCCCTGGGATGAACCTTACTTGGCCATGGTGTATGATCTTTTTAATGTATTGCTGGATGTGGTTTGCCAATATTTTGTTGAGGATTTTAGCATCTATGTTCATCAGAGATATTGTCCTGAAGTTTTCTTCCTTTGTTGTGTCTTTATCTGGTTTTGGGATTAGATGATGCTGGCTTGATAAAAGGTTGGAAGTCTTCCATCATTTTGGATTTTTTGGAATAGTCTGTGAATGATAGGAGTTAGCTCTTCCTTAAATGCTTTGTAGAAATATCCTGTGAAATCATCCAGTCCAGGGTTTTTGTATGTTATGAGTTTTTTGATTACTGTTTCAATTTCATCAGCTGTTATTGGTCTGTTCAGGCTTTCTGATTCTTCTTCGTTGAGTTTTGGAAAATTATATTTTTCTAGAAATTTTTCCATTTCACCTAGGTTTTCAAATTTCTTGGCATATAGTTGTTCATAAAAATTTTTTTATAATTCTTTGTATTTCTGTGGCATCTGTTGTAATCTCTCCTCTTTCATTTCTGATTGTTTTTATTTGTGTCCTCTCTCTTTTTTTCTTGATGAGCCTGCTTAAAGGCTTGTTGATTTTGTTTATCTTTTCAAAGAACCAGCTCCTGGATTCATTGATTCTTAGAATTGTGCTTTTAGTCTCTATGTCATTTAATCCTGCTCTGATCTTGGTTATTTCCTTCCTTCTACTTGCTCTGGGCTTTGTTTGTTGTTCCTCAAGTTCTTGTAGGCATAGAGTTAGGTTGTTTGTTTGAAATGTTTCTATTTTTTTTAGGAAGGCCTGTATCGCTATGAACTTCCCTCTCAGAATTGTCTTCACTGTGTCCCATAAGTTTTGGATTGTTGTGAGTTCATGTTCATTTGTTTCATTCATTTTCATTTGAACTTTTTGGTTTCTTCCTTGATCTCATTCTTGATACATTCATTGTTTAATAGAATTCTATTAAATCTCCATGAGCTTGAGTGTTTTTGAGTTTTTTCCTTGAGGTTGGTTTCTAGTTTCAGTCCCTAGTGGCTAGAGAAAATGCTTGATATGACTTCAGTTTTCTTGAATTTGTTGATGCTTGTTTTATGTCCTATCATGTGTTCTATCTTTGAAACTATTCCATGTGCATTTGAAAAAAATGTGTATTTTGCTTCTTTTGGATGGAAATCTCTATATATATCACATAAGTTCATTTGATCTAGAACATTGTTCAATTCTGTAATATCTTTGTTGATATTTTGTTTGGAAGTTCTGTCCATTTTTGACAGTAGGGTGTTGAAATCCCCTTCAATAATTGTGTTGCTGTCAATATCTTTCTTAAATTCCTCCAAGATTTTCTTTATGTATTTGGGTGCTTCTATGTTGGGTTCCTATATATTTACAATGTTTATGTCTTCTTGATGGTTTCTTCCCTTGAGTATTATGAAGTGACCTTCTGAGTCTTTTGTGATAGCCCTTTTTTTGAAGTCTATTTTGTTTGATATGAGTATTAGTACCCCAGCTTTTTTCCTCTGTTTGCTTGGAAATTTTGTTTCCAGCTCATCACTTTCAGTTTGTGTAGGTCTTTTGTTCTGAGGTGAGTCTCTTGTAGGCAGCATAAGTGTGGGTCATGCTTTCTTATTGATTCAGCTATTCTATGTCTTTTAGTTGGAGATTTAATCTATTTATGTTTAATATTATTATTGATAGGTACTTATTCATTGCCATTTTTTCATACCTGTGTTTCTCTCTCTCACTCTTTTCCTTCCTTTCCTTAAAGCAGTCCATTTAGCATCTCTTGCAGAGCTGGTTTGGTCGAGGTGTATTGTTTTAGAATTCTTTTGTCTGGGAATCTCCTTATTTGGCCTTCTATCTTGATTGAGAGCCTTGCTGGGTACAGTAGCCTTGGTTGCAGGCCTCTGGTTCTCATTACTTGGAATATTTCTTGCCATTGTCTTCTGGCTTGGAGTATTTCCATTGAGAAATCAGCTGCTAAACTTATTGGGACTCCCTTGTATGTTAGTTTCTGTTTCTCCCTTGCTGCCTTTAAGATTCTGTCTTTGTCTTGGAATTTTGCCATTTTAATTATGGTGTGTGTTGCAGTGGGCCTCTTTGGGTTCCTCTTGATTGGGACTCTCTGTGTTTCCTGAATTTGAGTGACTTTTTGTCTCATCAGATTAGGGAAGTTTTCCATCATTACTTTTTCAACCAGGTTTTCTATCCCTTGCTCTTCTTTTCCTTCTTATATCCCAATTATCTGGATATTATTGTGTTTCATGTTGTCCTGCATTTCCCTTCCTCCCTCTTCATTATTTCTAAGCCTCTTTTCCTTTTCTTCCTCTATCTGGGTGTTTTTTTCTACCTTGTACTCCAGCTCGCTCATTTGATCCTCTGCTTCATCCAGCCAGCTTGTAATTCCTTCTAGTGTGCTTTTTATTTCTTAGATTTTATTGTTTATTTCTTCCTGTTTTTTGTTTATAGTTTCTATTTATTTTTTCATGCTGATGTAGTTCTCACTCAGTTCCTTGTCGTTGCCTGTGAGTTCCTTAAGCATGTTTAAAACCATTATTTTGAATTCAATATCTGATAGTTTGGTTACCTCCATGTTGTTTAGCTCTTTTAGTGGATAGTCTTCCACTTCTTTTGATTGCATGGTCTTTCATTTTCTCCCCAGTTTAGGTGACTCATTTTGTTTGTTTCTGTGCTTCCTGATGTTTCACTTTGCCAGCTGTCTTTGTAGGGTGAACTTCTATGGTAAAAATTCTATGGGGTTCAGTGGTGTGGTCTCTTTGATTTCCTTGTCTGTATGCTCTAGGTTTGCTCTTTCTTCTCTTTGTTGGGCTCTCTTGTTGTACTTGGGTTTTTACCTTTTGGTGGCTCCTTTGTTGGTGGTTTTTCTCCTCAAGCAAGTATACTGATGTTTGAAGCTCCCACCTATTCTTGTATGTGATCAGTGGCAGGGAATAAGCAAAATGGATTAAGACAGCGGGAGAGTATTTTATGGGATTTAAAGTACTAGCAAATAGAGAAGAGACTGGAGAGTCTTTGGATACGTATATGGTTAACTGTGATATTTCAGCCACTTTTTACAAAAGATGTAAGAGAGATAAGACTCTTCATAGAAGGGAGGATGATTGTGAGCTGAACCAAGAAAATAAAGTGCTTGTGCAAGATTAGATGATGAGATATAGTGAGAATAAAGGATAGAAAGTAGGCATAGTGTGAGAGAGAATAGAATTAACCACAGCAATAATAATGCTCAGGATTAAAGTGAAGTGGGGTAAGATCAGGGATGGTTGCTGTATATTATGTACAATTGTATGGAGCAACAATTATGTACAATAGTACTGGAACAACAATAATAAGACAAGAAATATATGATTTGGGTAACCAGAATAGAAAGTACCCAATCAAGACTAGTGTGTTATTGAAACATGGGTGAAGCAAAGGAAGGAAAATTAAAATACAGTAAAAAGAGAATAAGGAAAACCAGTCAAACAATGCAATTAAACAGAGAAATAAAACGGGAAAACTAAATATAAGGAAGAAAAATAAAAAAAATACTAATAAAATAAAAGTGGTAAAATAATGAAGTTATAATAATAATACACATAAACAATAAAATGCCAGCTCTATGGGTTAGCAAAGTGATATTTTCTCAGTTTCTCAGTTTTGGGGGTTAGCCTTGTGCTCCCCTTTTCGATCTGTCTCTGGACCCTTTATAACTTCAAGTCTTATTGAATCACTTGGGGGAAGAAAAAAAGGGAAAAAAATGGAACAAAAAGAAAGAAAAAAAATATAACAAGCCTCCTGCTGACTTTAAACCTGTTCAGTGAGTTCTGCTGGTCTTCCTAAATGCCACAGGAAGAGCAGGGCTGGGCTTCACTTTTCTCCCTTCCTATTGTTTTGAGAGGATGGAGACCAGGTGTGGGATGCAATATTCACAGTTTCCTGGCCTCCAGCCCAGGTCCTCTGTGAGTTGCCAGGCTCAAATCAACCCCTCCGTCTCTCGGCACACAGCATGAATCTATCTCAGGCACACTGTTTCACTCAGGCACTTCATCTAGGGCGTGTGGCTGCAATCAGCCTCTGGGCACACAGCGTGAGACAAGCTTGAGTGCGCACTTCCACTTGGCCACACTGCCTCTGAGTATACAGCACAAAACCTCTTTCTATTTTTTAAAAATTATGATTGTAATGTTTTTTAAAAGAGTTTTATTGAAGTGTAGTTTATATACAAAAACTCCCTGTATTTAATGTATATAATATGAATTTAGAAATATGCATATACTGGTGAAACTATCACCACAGTCAAGGCAATAGATATATCCATCACCTCCAAAAGTTTCCTTGTGCCACCCTTTTTAAAATTTTAGTGGTAATAATGGAAAGGGGGAAGGGAGAATTGTTGATCAAAAGGTATAATGTTTCAGTTATACAAGATGAATAAGTTTTAGAAATCTATAAACATAGTACTTATAGTTAGCAATACTGGATTACATACTCCAAAATTGTTTCAGAGGGGAGATTCTTTGTTTTTCATTGAAAGGGTCTTAAGAACCTTGGGAACCTACTATTAATGGAAGTTTAGAGTGAAAAATCTAAATGTTCCTTCCTGAGGAAGAGGTAGGCACTGAAATGACTGAGATTTTGATAATTTGTTCTGGCCTTGTCCTAGGAGAGGTAAATTTGCCCCAGAATGGTGACTAAAAATAGAGGTCTACTTTATAAGAATAACTAAAGTGAAGATAGTTTAGAATAGTTGTCAAAATGCTGATCTTTTAGATAATAATGGCTCAGTTACTGGTCTTTTCCTTGCATGCCTAGACAAATTTCTTTCCTCATGTGTGTAATTGTGGTAACAAAGGCACCTTAGTCTGTGGAAATAAAAAACACAATAGAAATTATGGAAGCCCTGGCATCTAGTAAGCAATCAATACAAATTCCTGTTTCTGATTTAAGTAGTCTGAAAGGAACTTACATATGCAAGAACAGGACATAAAGCAGGAAACAGGAGGGGCAGGCAGCTGCTCAAGGCCATGTTGATTATTAATAGCTAGATTGTTAATTTCAAAAGTCTTAATGGATCAAACTGTCTGACTATAATCCACAGTAAAATTAACCTTACAAAAGCAGTCATTTCCTCCTTACCTCCTCCCTTTTGATGGCATTCCTGAGGACCACAGCTCATTAATCCATGAAGTATCACTGATTTTCAAGAAAGGATGTTTCCACAGAGGCTAATGAGTGAACACAACTGACAGATAAAGGTGACTCAGCTGTTGGCTTCCCAGTCATGTAAAGATCGATGTGTTTCTCACTTCTCAAGCTGACTCTTGCATCTACAGATAAGCTGTTGCTGGTGAAGCCAATAGCCTTGGTACTACTGGGTATTAGAGCATATCTTTCAAAAATTGGAAAGTTTCAGAGAAGATGGCATTGAGATAGGTAGGAGCGGAGTCCACTCCACCCTGCACATGGGTGAAATACCTAGCTGATCTTCTGAGAAACAGAGTGAACAGCCAACAGTAACCCAGCATATATGAAGATTGAAGACCAAAATTGTATAGGTCATAGAAAAATCAGCCGGTAAGGAGAGAGATTCAGGACAAAAATGGTCCCTGGGTCCAGTGCAGGGACTAGGGTGGCAGCAGCCAGCCAGGTCTGCTTCAGGGTTCTTGGGAGTCAGGTCAACAGCTCCCTCCCCTGCCAAACAAGTTTGGAGCAGCCCAGGGAGAGACCTGGTTGCTTGGAGCCGCAGGGAGGGGAAACGGACCAAGTGGCAAACACCCACGGAGACTGTGTGCACCAGCTGGGGAGAGTTGAGAGTTGGGCGATGACAGGCCCTGATCCAGATACTCCCTGGTCTGATTGGAAAATTGGGCTGAGTGAGAGGCTAAGCCCTTGCATGGAGTGGCAGGAATGAACAAGACCAATTTTTCAAAAAGAAAAAGTAAAGAAAGAGACACATGGCAGCTGTTTGAGGAACTCTCCTGCAGCAATCCACCACGCCCTTTCCCCACCGAGCCTTGGGGCACCCCCGCAGTGGCTAGGAGGGTCCCTGCACTCACAACCATAGCTCTGGGTAGAGTGTACGCTGAGAAAGACACTGTGCACAAGCCCGCAGCCCCAGGACAGTGCAGACCCACTGAGGTGTCTGTGGCTGATTGTGCTGCTACAATACAGGCCTGGGACTGAGCACACCTGATCCCTGAGCCCCCAAGGAAACAGCAAAGATGGCCTGCACCAGCATCCACAGTGGCAGCCATGCAATCACAGGAGGAACCCCTGTCCCACAATCAGGGACTCATCAATCCCCATAAAGTCTTAACACACTGGGGGAGCTGAACGAGCCTGAAGGGGCACTGAGAGCTCCAAGTATCTAGGACAACAAAGAGTGAGAAGGTCGTGTGTGAATTGCCCCTGACTGGTACACTTCAAGGACAGTGCAACTAGTGGATTGTAGGCCTGGCTGGGCACAGAAGGGCACTGAAGAACTGGGCCAGAGGCAGGTCGAGTGCTGCTCAGGAAGGGAGGAAAGAGAAACCAATTCCCCCCTCAGCCTACTGCAGACAGGAAGTCCAGCACAACGGGCTTAGCCAGTTTGAAGCCAGCAGGAGGTTTTTTGGTTGTTATTCTTTTTTTTAATAATTCTCACAAGTGAGTCAATAAAACCAGAAACTGTGAAAAGACCAGAGTTGGACCCAAACAGGGGTTACCCCAACAGCTGAGACAGTGAGACAAATTTCACTTTGCTACTCCAGGGACTTGCAAAATATTGTATATTTGTATTTTTTTCATTATTCTTACATCTTTCATTTTATTAGTATTTTTGTATTTCTCTTCCTTCTGTTTAGTGTTCTTCGCTTGATTGGTTGAATTGCATTGTCTGACTGGTTTCTCTTATTCTCTCATTCAAAGTGTACTTTTAATTAACTGTCTTTCACTTCACTTGTGCTCCATTAACACAACATTCTAGGTCCTATACTTCCTAATCTTGTTTTCCAGATCACATAGAGTCTGTCATTGATTGTTGCTCCATTATCATTATAAATAATTGCTGTTCCATAAAACTGTAAATATTACATGGCACCCCCTCCCTCCAGGTCTTAGCCCATGCCACTGTTTCCAGAACTTTACTATTGTTGTGGTTAACTCTATTCTCTCAACACTACACCTATTTTCTGTCCCTTACTCTCACTTTACCTCATAATCTGACCTCCCACAAGCTCACAGTTTTCTAGATCTAACTCACAATCCTCCCTACCCCCACCCACTACCAAGAGTCTTACCTACTTCCCACTCTTTCTTAAATCTGACTAGTTGGGTGAAATATCCCGGTTAACACTATACATATCCAAAGGATCTCCTATCTCTTCTATAAGGGTTGGTATATTAAATATCATAGAATACACTCCTACTGTCTTAAACCACTTTACCTTCCCCGTCCCACTGATCACAAAATAAGAGTAGGCAGAAGCTGTAAACACCAGGATATCTCCTGGAAGAGAAAACCCACCAACAAAAGAACAACCAACAGATAACAACAGAAGCAGGGGAAAGAGGGAGTGGAACCCACGCTAACCCCAAACAAGGACTGACCTGGAAATACAACAAATTGCTGGAGAAACAACCTACAAAAACCAACTGAACAAGAGTGAGAGAGAAGCCTCAAAATTTTGTTCACATAGAAGAATCAGATTCAACAAAACCTGTCCACACCTGCACAACAGAATACACGGTGTGGTGGATGGAGTGACTCTCAGTTAACCAGCTGGAGGTAAGGACCAACCAAAGAAAGACCTTACAACAATCAAAATCCAAAGACATACAGAGAGCCAACATAAACAACAGTCCAAGACCCGCAAGCTCAGGAGATCAAGGAGACTGCACCACTGAATCTCACAGGTTTACTACCATAGAAGTTCATATCATAAGCACAGGGAGTCAGAACAGATCAATTTAAGAAAGAGAGACTAACAAGAAGAGTCTCACAAACAATGGGAAGACGAAGAAACAATCCCCAAATGAAAGAAAAGGAGGAAGCCCCAGAAAGAATGATAAATGAAACAGAGACAAGTCAACTATCAGATATTGAGTTCAAAGCATTGGTTATCAGGAAGCTCAATGATCTCACAGAGAATTACCAGAAACTACAGGGAAACTATAATGAACTCACTGTACACTATATCAACATGAAAAGGAAATAGAAACTATCAACAAGGGCCAAGAGGAAATGAAGAATACAATTTCTGAACTGAAGAACACAATAGAAGGAATCAAAAGCAGGCTTGATGAAGCAGAGGATAAGATCAGTGAGCTGGAGGACAAAATACAAAAAAAAACATCCAGAAAGAGCAAGAAAAGGAAAAGAGGCTCAGAAAGAATTAAGAGGGATCAAGGGAAATGCAGGAAACATGAAACACAATAATATCCATATAATTGGGATACCAGAAAAAGGAGAAGAAGAGCAAGGGATAGAAAATCTGGTTGAAAAAATAATGATGAAAAACTTCCCTAATCTGATGAGACAAAAAGTCACACAAATCCAGGAAACACAGAGAGTCCCAATCAAGAGGAACCCAAAGAGGCCCACTTCAAGACACATCATAATTAAAATGGCAAAATTCCAAGACAAAGACAGAATCTTAAAAGCAGCAAGGGAGAAACAGGAAGTAACATACAGGGAAGCCCTGATGAGGTTAGGAGCTGACTTCTCAATGGAAACGCTCCAAGCCAGAAGACGATGGCAGAAATATTCCAAGTAATAAGAACCAGAGGCCTGCAAACAAGGCTTCTGTACCCAGCAAGGCTCTCAATCAAGATAGAAGGCCAAGTAAGAAGCTTCCCAGACAAAAGAAGTCTAAAAGAATACACCTCCACCAAACCAGCTCTGCAAGAGGTGCTAAAGGGACTGCTTTAAAAAACGAAGGAAAGGAGTGAGAGAGGGAAACAGAGGTATGAAAAAATGGCAATTAATAAATACCTATAAATAATAACCTTAAATGTAAATGGATTAAATGCTGCAATCAAAAGACATAGAATAGCTGAATGGATAAGAAAACATGACCTGTCTGAATGGATATGAAAACATTTGCTGTCTACAAGAGACCCACTTCAGGAAAAAAGACCTACACAGACTGAAAGTGAAGGGCTGGAATCAAATTTTCCAAGCAAACAGGGACAAAAAGCTAGGGTAGCAATACTCATATCAGACAAAATGGACTTCAAAAAAAGGGCCATACAGAGAGACCCAGAAGGACATTTCATAATACTCAAGGGAAGAATCCACCAAGAAGACAAAAACATTTCAAATATATATGCATCCAACATAGGAGCACCCAAATACCAAAAGAAAATCTTGGAGGACTTCAAGAAAGATATTGACAGCAACACAATTATAGTAGGGGATTTTAACACCCCACTGTCAAAAATGGACAGATCTTCCAAGCAAAATATCAACAAAGATATTGTGGCATTGAACAATGCCCGAGATCAAATGAACTTAATTGATATATTTAGAGAGAGCCTTTCATCCCTAAGAAGCAAAATACACATTATTTTCAAATGTACATGGAACAGTTTCTTTTTTTTTAAAATTATTTTATTGTTGTTCAATTACAGTTGTCCGCATTTACCCTCCCCCCACCCCACCCCAGGCAAACCCACCTCCCTCCCTTGCTTCCCCCCTCCCCCTTGGTTTTGTCCATGTGTCCTTTAGAGCAGTTCCTCAATACCCTTGTCCCCTTGTCCCCTTCCCCCTCCCCTCTGGTTACTGCCAGATTGTTCTAAACTTCAGTGTCTCTGGTTCTATTTTGTTTCTCTGGTTGTATTTTTCTTGCTTACCTCACAAGCGTCTTGGCTGTCACTGATCTGAATTCCCCGGTAGCTGATCTGGCCTCGGTGCCTTCGCTCCTGAGTCCTCATACAAAACTTTTTAACATTTCATATAGTAGAGGCTGCATGATGATGTACTCCTTGAACTTATCTGAGAAACACTTTATCTGCCCTTCCATTCTAAATGAAAGTTTTGCTGGATAGATTATTCTTAGTTGTAGGCCTTTGCTTTTCATGATTTGAAATATCTCTCTCCAGCCCCTTCTTGCTTGGAAGGTCTCCTTTGAGAAATCCGCTGACAGTCTTATGGGGATTCCTTTTTAGGTAACTGTCTCTTTTTCTCTTGCTACTTGTAAGATTCTTTCCTTATTCTTGACCTTGGGTAATGTAATTATGATGTGCCTTGGTGTGTTCCTCTTTGGGTCCTGCTTCTTTGGGGTTCTCTGAGCTTCTTGGATTTCCAGGAAGCCTATTTCCTTTGCCAGATCTGGGAAGTTTTCCTTCATTATCTGTTCAAAAATACGTTCAAATTCTTGGTCTTCTTCTTGTCCTTCTGGCTGCCCTATGATCCGGATATTGGGTCATTTACAAATGCCTCAGAGGTTCCTGAGACCCTCCTCATTTTTTTGAATTCTTGTTTCTTCCTTCTGGTCCACCCCATTGGTTTGAGATCCAACCTCCTTTTTTTTCCTGTTGGTTCCCTGTAAATCTCCCTCCATTATCCTTATTGTATTCTTCATCTGTTCAATTATTTGTGTCCACCTATCTTCCAGTTTTGTTAGCATTTTGATTACAAGCATTTTAAACTGTGCATCTGATAGGTTGACTATGTCGTCATCCGTTAGTTGTAATTTTTTCTGATCTTTCATTTTGGCCATTTTCATTCTTTTTATCTTGGTACACTTGTCGGCTCGCAGGTGCCTGCAACCTGGGTCGCTTTTTGGATGACGTTGCCTCTGGGGGCGGGGCCAGCCTGGATTTTCATCTTCTCCTACCTCCTGGGTGTCGGACTTCCCTTCGGTTCGATTCTGTCCATTCTGGTTGTTTAATTTTTCGCTACTGCGTTCGTTGTTTAGACACTCTGGATGTGCGGGCGGCGAGTGCATCCACGTACGCTGCCATCTTGGTGGAAGTCCTACATGGAACAGTTTCAAAGATAGACCACATGATAGGACACAAAATAAGCCACAACAAATTCAAGAAAATTGAAATCATATCAATTATTTTCTCTGACCACAAAGGACTGAAATTGGAAACCAATCTCAAGGAAAAAATGTGAAAACACTCAAAATCATGGAGATTGAATAGCATGCTATTAAACAACGGATGGGTGAAGAATGAGATTAGGGAAGAAATCAAAAAGTTTCTGGAAACAAATGAAAATGAACTCACAACAACCCAAAACTTATGGGACACAGTGAAGGCAGTCCTGAGATGGAAGTTCATAGTGATACAGACCTACCTAAAAAAGATAGAAACATTTCAAACAAACAACCTAACCCTATGCCTAGAAGAACTCAAGGAACAACAACAAAGAAAGCCCAGAGCAAGTAGAAGGAAGGAAATAACCAAGAATAGAGCAGAATTCAATAACATAGAGACTAAAAACATACTTCTAAGGATCAATGAATCCAGAAACTGGCTCATGGAAAAGATAAACAAAATTGACAAGCCTTTAAGCAGGCTCATCTCGAAAAAAAGAGAGAGGACCCAAATGAACAAAATCAGAAATGAAGGAGGAGAGATTACAACTGATACCACAGAAATACAAAGGATTCTAAGACACTACTATGAAGAACTGTATGCCAAGAATTTTCAAAACCTAGGTGAAAGGGACAAATTTCTAGGAAAATATAATCTTCCAAAACTCAATGAAGAAGAAGTAGAAAGCCTGAACTGACCAATAACAGTTGACGAAATTGAAGCAGTAGTCAAAAAACTGCAGACACACAAAAACCCTGGACTGGATGGTTTAAAGGGGAATTCTACAAAGCATTTAAGGAAGAGCTAACTCCTATCCTTCACAGACTATTCCAAAAAATCCAAAATGATGAAAGACTCCTAAACTCTTTTTATGAAGCCAGCATTATCCTAATCCCCAAACCAGATAAAGACACAACAAAGAAAGAAAACTTCAGGCCAATATTGCTGATGAACATAGACGCTAAAATCCTCAACAAAATATTGGCAAACCGCATCCAGCAATACATTAAGAAGATCATACACCATGACCAAGTGGAATTCATCCCAGTGATGTAAGGATGGTACAATATTCGCAAATCAAAAGACATAATACATCACATAAACAAAAGGAAAGTCAAAAATCATACAATCATATCAATAGATGCAGAAAAATCATTCAATAAGGTACTGAACCCATTTATGATAAAAACACTCAGCAAAGTGGGAATAGAGGGAGCATTCCTCAACAAATTAAAGGCCATCTATGAGAGACCTACATCCAACATTATACTCAATGGGCAAAAACTAAAATGTTTCCCACTAAGATCAAGAACAAAACAAGGTTGTTCCCTGTCATCACATCTATTCAATATAGTATTGCAAGTTTTAGCCACAGCAATCAGACAAGAAGAGGAAATAAAAGGCATCCAAAGTGGAAAGGAGGAAACAAAACTGTTATTGTTTGCAGATGACATGACAGTTTACATAGAAAATCCTATAGACTCTGCCAAAAAACTACTCGACCTAATAAATGAATTTGGCAAAACAGCAGGATACAAAGCCAATATCCAGAAATCAAAGGCATTTTTGTGTACCAACAATGAAACAGAAGAAGCAGAAATCCGGAAAAAAATCCCATTTGATATAGCAACAAGAAAAGTAAAATACCTAGGAATAAACCTAACCAAGGAGGTAAAAGACCTATACAACACTGAAGAAAGAAATCATGGAAGACACAAACAAATGGAAACATATACCATGCTCATGGTTCGGAAGAATCAACATCATCAACATGTCCATGCTACCTAAAGCAACTTATAGATTCAATGCAATCCCTATCAAAGTACCAATGGCATATTTTACAGATATAGAACAAACACTTCAAAAATGTATATGGAACCATAAATGACCCCAAATGCCTGCTACAATTTTGAGAAAGTAGAGCAAAGTAGGAGGGATCACAATTCCTGATATCAAATTGTATTACAAGGCCACTGTAATCAAAACAGCCTAGTAGTGTCATAAGAACAGACACATAGACCAATGGAACAGAATAGAGAGCCCAGAAATAAACCCAAGTCTCTATAGCCAATTAATTTTCAACAAAGGGAGCAGCAGCATAAAATGGAGTAAAAATAGCTTCTTTGACAAATGGCGTTGGAAGATCTGGACAGGTACATGCAAAAAAATGAAACTCGAGCACCAACTTACACCATACACAAAAATAAATTCAAGGTGGATAAAAGACTTAAATATAATCATGACACCATAAAAGTCCTAGAGAAAAATATCAGAAGGAAAATCTCAGACATTCCACACAGCAACATCTTGAATGATATGTCCCCTAGAGCAAGGGACATAAAGGAAAGAATAAACAAATGGTACCTTATCAAAATAAAGAGTTTCTGTGGGGCTAAAGAAAACAGTATTAAAATAAAAAGAGAACCAACTGTAAGGGAAAACATATTTGCCAATGATACCTCAGACAAGGGTCTGATCTCCAAAATATACAAAGAACTCATACGACTCCACTTTAGGAAGACAAAAAACCCAATTAAAAAATGGGCAAAAGACATGAAGAGACACTTCTCGAAAAAGGACATACAGAGGGCCCAGAGACATATGAAAAGATGTTCAACATCATTAGCCATCAGAGAGATGCAAATTAAAACCACAATGAGATACCACCTCACACCAGTCAGAATGGCCATCATCAACAAAGCACCAGATAACTGTTGGAGGGGATGTGGAGAAAAGGGAACCCTACTGCACTGTTGGTGGGAATGCTGACTGTTGCAGCCACTCTGGAAAACAGTATGGAATTTCCTCAGAAAACTAAAAATGGAACTGCCTTTTGACCCAGCAATTTCACTGCTGGTATTATACCCTAAGAGTCGTGAAACACCAATCCAAAAGACCCTATGCACCCCAATGTTCATAGGAGCACAATTTACATTAGCCAAGTGCTGGAAGCAACCTAAGTTCCCATCGGAAAAAGAGTGGATCAAGAAACTATGGTACATTTACACAATGGAATTCTACGCAGCAGAGAGAAAGAAGGAGCTTATACCCTTTGCTACAGCATGGATGGAACTGGAGAGCATTATGCTGAGCGAAATAAGCCAGGTGTTGAGGGACAAATACTATATGATCTCACCTTTCACTGGAATATAATGAACAGAAGAAAAAAGCAATCAAAATATAACCAGAGACATTGAAATTAAGAACAATCTAACAATTGTCAGAGGGGAGGGGAGAGGGGACTGTGGGGAGATGGGTTCTCAGGAACTACTGTAAAGAACACATGGACAAAACCAAGGGGGAGGGTGGAAACAAGGGAGGGAGGTGGGGTTGGATGGGGTGGGAAGGAGGGGAGGGGAGAAAATGAGGACAATTGTAACTGAAGAACAATTAAGCAATTTAAAAGAAAAAAAGATTTCCATACAACATGGGCAATCTAAATTGATATCACCCCAGTGTATTATGCAAGTATGAGTTTTTTTTTTAAGATTTTATTTATTTATTTTTAGAGAGAGGAGAAGGGAGGGAGAAAGAGGGGGAGAAACAGCAATGTATGGTTGCCTCTCACATGGCCCTCACTGGGGACCTGGCCTGCAACCCAGGCATGTGCCCTGACTGGGAATCGAACCGGGACCCTTTGGTTCCCAGCCCGCACTCAATCCACTGAGCTACACCAGCCAGGGAGAGTCTTTTATATTCAATGAAAACTTTTGCCTAACCCTGGGGTTAAGTCCAGAATATAGAGCTTTTCTGACCTCTCTGTGAGGGAGATAACCATTCTAGACCTCAGCTCTGTGCAGAGTTTTGGTACACAGTTTATACTCTAGTTGGACCCTGTACCATGTTTCCTATCCTTGCATGCATATTAAACTGTAGCCTCTTTCCAATATTACATGTGTCCCACTTTAATGTTACCTTGGACTGGTCTAGCATTAGCTTCTGTGCTCATCATTCTGATTATATATTCTGTTGTTGGAATCTATAAAATTTCTGATTCTTTTCATTAAGCTCAGCAACATTAATTAAATTTTTTAAAATCTTGCATCTATCCATATTTGTATCAGGCAGGGAGAGAAATAAATCCACATTTTGTCCTCGATGATGCTAGAACTGTAAGTCCCATGCCAAAGTGATCCGAATGATGTCTAATATGTCTTACATATTTAAATTCTACTATTTTCAGTATATAAATTCTACTATTTTTAGTATTTACTATAATGCATGCACATTCATAATAAAGTACTTACCTGCTACGGATTCCTTAAGAAAAAAAAATTGGAAAGTTTCTTTCATGAATGTCACAGTAAACAGAATACTGGGATCCCTTTGACCAGACTAAATGACTATTGTTAATTTTCCAGAGTTGATGATAGAAGTAAATACTTTCTAAAATGATTAGCTGACCACCTGCATACAAGTACTACAACATGGTTTTCAAATGTGGAGTTCTTAGGCCACACATAGGTTGAAACTGGAAAACTATTGAATATTGTTGAGAAAGATGGATGAGAAAAGAAAATGTATGGAAAGTATGTAGAGCCAGAGCTCTTTTGTGAGATTGGCTCAACGCACATAGATAAAATTGGGGTTAGGCTTTAGGCCAGGCCACCCCTGAGATGAACCTGCATCACAGCAAATATGATACAGAAGAGGGCCTTTAATGTAGTGCTTAATGTGTTAGGATAAAATTTTGTAGCCCCATCAAGATTGATTGAATCAGTTCACTTACTTAATATATATCCAAGTGTCAACTATGGGTCAGGGTTCTGGAGATACAGTGAGGACAAAGACCAGTCCATGTTCTCATAGAAAAGATCATTTTATTTGGAGGGACAGACAATTAACAAATCAAAAACACACATACATGATGTAATTTCAAGTACATAAAACTATAGGGGAAGAGAAAGCAGGGTAAGATGGAGAGTGACAGGGCATGAAGGGTTATTTCGGATGGATGGTTTGGGGTACTCTTGGGAGTTTTATATTTAGGCAGAGATCTAAAAGAAGAAAGGAAGTGAGTTATGAGATCTAGGTGAATCATACCAGGAAATTAAGTTCGCTCTATATTTCAAATATATCCAGAATCTAGACATTTCTTACCACTAACCCTCTGAACCAAGTCTCCATTAATATTCTCAGTTACACAATAACCTCCATAGTGATCCACCTCCTTTACCTTCCCCATACCAAAATGTCTAGTCTCAACACAGCTGCCTGGGTACATCTTTAAAACTCCAAGTTACATAATATAATTTTAGTGCTGAAAATCCTGAATGGCTCCCAATTTCATTCAGTGTCAAATTCCCAGTTCTTATCATGGCCTGCAAGGCTTGCCTGGAGCTGTATTTGTTTACTGAAAACCTGTGAACAAGGATTAGTACCTAGCATGAGAATGGAAATGAGTACTTCCCATTCTTTATCCTAAACACTGGAGAAGAAGAGGCTTTCATTGCTCCATTTCTAGTTGTTTAGGCCTGCTTTTGATTGGATAGATTTGAGGAGGCTGGAAACAGTGGGGAGTGTAAGGAGAGTCTAGGATCAAGGTGGATGCCAGTCTTTCAATATCCTCCCTGGAAAATGATGAGAAAATTTGGTAAATGTCAAAGGGTCAAACCTTTTGTATTAGTCAGGATAGCTGAAAGAATGAAAGTTTATTTTGTACTCAGGTAAAATCCAGGGGTTATGGATATATTTATTATACTAAATGTATTATAATATTTATTATCCTGACATAGGGTAAGGCCCAGAGATTCTTTCTGTGGTCCAAAGAAGGAGAAAAGAAAACATGAAGGGAGGCACAGAATATTTTGGAGACTTGGTCTGAATGTGGCACACATCACTTTCTATCTGCATTCCACTGGCCAGAGCCAGGCACATGCTCCACATACACAAAAGCATGCATGAAAAAGTTGTTTACCTGTGTGCCCTGGAACAGAAAGGTTTGGTGAGAATCTGGTCATGTTCCACTACAGCTGAGAGAAGTGAATCTTGAAACATGAGTTTGGTCTAAATGTTGAGAATTCTAGGCTGAAAAAAATGACATAAGAGGGAACAATTCATGTAGACACCAGAGATATCAAGACATATTTGGGGATTCAAAAGTCTTTTTTGCTTGAGAATAGCATATTTGTGGGAAAATGTCAATAATTAACACTTGAGAGGAGGTGGAGGTCACCCCATCTGGGGCCTTTTGTGCCATGCTAGGATATTTGGACTTTGTCCCATAGTAAAGGGGGAAAGGCCATTGAAAAACTTTAAATAAAAGACTGTCATGTTTAGAGTGACACTTTGAAAAGTCATCTTGAAATGGAGGCTAAGACTAGAGGCAAAGACACCAGTTAAGAAGCTATTCTTCTATTATTCCCTAACTCAGGGATACTCAAACTTGATTTGTGTTAGGGCTTATATTTTACAACTTGACTCAGTATTTATATACTTATGCCGCAGCCCGCTGCAGCAGGGTGGTCGTGGGATAGGGTGAGGGGCTAAATAAAGGAGAGGGCCAAATGCTCTGCTGGCATAAGGCAACTTTATTCAGAGCTACAAGTCTTTTTATACACATCAGGGATAGATAACAACTAGCTTAATACAAAGGCCAAGTTATCTGTCATTTCCTTGAGAACAAGTCCTTCCTCTTGCGTGATTTGGCTTCGGCCCCAGGATGTCTTGTTACTCATAGAATGACCTTGCAGCGGAACACTGTTTATCAAGAACATGTCTTGCTCAGGGTTGAGAAACAGTCAAGGCCCGAGGAGTTGTCAAGGCCGGAAACCAGGCCTAGTCACCACACCTGCGGTGCCAGACCCTATCCACGACCCTATTAGACCCTCCTGGGCTACTACATACTTATGCACATACTTATATAAACCAATTGAAATATTTTATGTTATAGTTTATATCATTTAAACAAGTGGTGGTTGTCACCCATTTAACCAAATTATCCACCCTCTAGGTGACAACCACATTTTGAAAACCACTTCCCTATCTCATTGAAAGACACCCTTCCACATCCAGTCTCTAGGCCCAAATCTGAGTGTCATATGAGACACCTTAATCACCCTTACATACTCCACACTTCATTAGTCACTTTATTCATGTTCTATTTTTAAATACCCATCATTCAATTTTCACAGTTACCATTGTTTAGGTAAGGGGTTTGTGAGATGGGGTCTAGGGATCCCAGAGGCTTTCACAGAAACACTAAGATGTTATTTTCCTTTTTCACTTTCATTCATTCACAGAAATACAGTCAAGTTTTCCAGAGGTTATATGATGAGTGATGACACCAATTGTTCTAAAGTTTTATCTTTTCAGTTTTAATTTCTAATGTGTTAAACATTGATAGATATGACCTTCTTAACCAAAATATCAAGTTTTAAGAGAGCAATGAGGTTCTGGGACCACAGAGCTTAAGAATCCTTGGTTTAAGCCTTCATAATTCTGTAGTCTCATTACCACTATTAATAACTAGACATAATTGTGTGTCTTTGGGCATCTCTAAACAGCTGCTACTGCTAGATTATATAGATTTACACTTTATCAGTAGAATTTCCCTTTCTGATTATCCAGAGGTTGTTTGCATTATGATTCCTGGAGCTCTAATACCAACTCTCTTCTTGAACTTCAGCCTCTTATACCAATTTTGGAATATCATGTCTTCATCTTTTAAGCTTCTAAATGTTGGAGGGACCCAGATTCAGTGACATTATAGAAAATATATAAGTCTCTGCCCAGGAGATACAGAATGTCTAAAACCTTTGTAATTGCCCAAGTAATAGGGATAATAGGAGTCTCTTACACAGAGCTTCTAAATCCCTTGGAATTTCCTGGGTGATAGGAGCATTTTTGTTCTACTGGGGTGACTCTTGGTGGCATTCTGGATAGCTGCAGGGGTGGGGCTGATCACCAGAAAGACATATCTATGCTTAGAAGTTTGGAACTTTCCACTTCACCTCCCATTCTCCCTGATAGAGTGAAAGACTGAAGACTGAGTTAATAATTGATTATTTCTACATGAAAAGGCCTTCATAAAAATCCCTAAACTCTGAGGGTTGGAGATTCTGGATTGGCAAATACATTCATATGCCAGAGGGTGGCACATCCAAGCTCTACAGGGACAGAAGCTCCTGTGCTCAGGATGCTCCCCCAATCTACCTCATAATATAGGTGTTCATTTGTATTCTTAGTCATATCCTTTATGATAAACTAGTAAGTGTTTACAGTAAATATAAGTAAAATGTTTCTCTGAGTTCCATGTACCATTATGGCAAATTACTGAATCTGAGGAGTTAGATGCGGGAACCCTTGATTTGTAGCCAAGTTGGATAGAAGTGGTGGTATCCTGGGCACTCTATACTTGTGACTAGCATCTGAACTGGGGGCAAGTCCTGTCACTGTCAAAAGTTAATTAAATCATAAGACACCTAGTTGGTGTCTGCAGAGAACTGTAGAATTGTTTGCTGTGTCAGAAGTGTTGTGAGCAGAGAAGTAGTTTTCTTTTAGACACCGTTGCCACTCTGTCAGTGCTCATGCACTATTCATCTCATCTAATCCTATGGCTTTAAACACTATCAATGGTCTGACCTTATATATTTTTGTCTTCAATTCTGACCCCTTTTCTGGATTCAGATTTAAGTGTTGTATCCAGCTGTGTGTGGCACACCTCTGTTTCAATAATGTCTTTTGTCCGGACTTTTGCAAAGTTTTGGTGATGAGTTTCCTTGCTTTTACATGTGCCATTTGACATCTGAGTTGTCATGTTGTGTCGTGGGGATTTCGTCCCAGCCGAAACCTGTGGGTGACCGTAACCGAATGCATGAAAGAATCTCACACTGAGACACGCGGGGGGAAGGAATCCGGCGACCACGGGCCTCCTCCACCAACCCCCATCTTGGGGAGAAAGACCTCGTGGGTTGCTTAGCCGGGGGTTTTATTAGAGGCATTAAGACACATTTACATTGGATTGATTATTCATGGGATTAAGCAGAACAGGGGTAGGATTACTCATAGCAAGGCATTGGATGTAAATTCAGATCTGGTGACAGACGGGACCAGATTAAAGTAATATGCAGGGCACAGCAAGCCAGAATTTTTTAAGATACATCTTTGCCAAATTCCTATTAGAGAGTTCCCATCCCACAGACATGATCCACACTTGCTCACACAGGAATCACACGGAGCTGTGCTCAAAACATGTAAATTCTCAGGACTGCATGTTTACACACGTGTGGAAATCACTGCCACAATGTTGCTGATAGGTCTCTCTATAGAATTTTCTGGAAAAAAATCCCCATTTTCAGAACTTTTTCAAAACCACATACCGGGAGAGGTCTGGACTTCCAGAGTCTGTGTGGAAGAGATTTACTCTGAGCCCTCATGCCCAAGTAGGCTGGTCTCCCTTACTTCTTCAAGCAACTGATCTCAACCAAACCAAATCTTTTGTATCAAGGCCACATTCTAGGGATGTCGCACAGCTTGAAAGAAGCTGGGCACTTGGCACTATCAAAGTCTATCATCAAAACTTAAAATATACAGTGTATAGGATAGTTCCTATTTTTAACTTCAGGATAACCTTGGCAAGATAGATCTGTTGGGAAGCGCCCTGCCTGGTTTCAGAAGCTGTAACCCCCCAATGGCTAAAGCTGAGTGAGACTTGGGACCATAAGGCACTAAGGAGACAAAGCTTATCTCCCTGGCAAGGGGGCTGCCTCTGCCCCCTCTACTTCACCCTGCTTGGCCCCAAGTACATGGCCGGTTTGCCAATGATGAGTAAGATTACTCAAGAGAGGAATGACCTAAGACAGGCATGGTCATGAAGGAGCCCCCAGGGAAGGACTTGGAGGGCTATAGAATAAGGGGGTGGTGGACCCTCACCCCTCAGCTTTGACATAGCCTGAGTTCTCATTGTATTTGCAAGACGTCTCTTAATCTCTTGGCTGCCTTACTTTCCTTACCTTACTTAAGCCTGAAACAATGCTGGAGGTGGGTGCAGCCCTGTGCTAGAAAGGGTGGGTTCCCCTGGGTGATCAGGTCTAAGGAAGAATGCATAAAATCCTGTGAAACCTACTGTGCTAATACCCTCAATTTAAATGATAAGTGTCCAAGCATGAAATGAGTTTGTTCCCCAAAGTTTTATGGCCCTTTAGCTATCTGACCTTGACTCAAAATAAGCCCTCAGAGTTCTTTGAATGTTATCTATTGTTTGATCATTACTGTCTGACAATGATTGATGAGCTTTACCTATATGCCCTGTATTCTTATGCAAATTAAACCCAATAAAAGCCCATTGAGGAACAGGTTCCTGGTCCTTCTCCTTTGAGAGATTGGCCACCTTTCCTTCCCAAGCAGATCATGTGTTGGTAGACTTATTCTCATCAATAAAACTGCAGACACTGTGGGCTGGAGTCCATGTGATAGATCAATCATGCCTGGTAGTGCAGGTTTTGAGTGAAGGTGTTAGGCTCTCTGGAGTGGGGGTTGGTGCCAAGACTCAAAGGAAGTCACCTAATTCTAGCCCATAAGTTTCCAGTTTATATTGAGCTCATCCATATGCCCCATCACCCAAACTTCATCTGATCACAGGCAAGAACATTCTGGAGTCTAGATTTCCTCTGAGGGTAAGACAGAACAGAGCTCCCCAGTATCTGCAGATATGTCCAATTACATTAAGAGACAGATGAGAAATCACACATGAGTCAGTGAATCAAAACTCATTACTGGGGCCACACTAGCAGGACTCATTTAAAAATAATAGGAAGGGAAAAGAAAAAGAACGGGCATGTCAGTACTTCCTAGGACATGGATGACCAAGTAGAAAACTAAAATGGGATCTCAGACATAGAAGAATGAAGGGAGAGATATGACAGGAACCCAAGTGAACCAGCAAGAAATAGGGACATGTATCTTAAAGCAATAGCCTAGTTACAGATCAAATGGTAACAACATCCAGAGTGGCTGGATAGTGAAACACTTCAGCTGTTCAATATTCCACCCAATTAAGTTTTCAGAATACAGGTAGATAGGAACTAGTATTTTCAGCTTCAAGCTTCCCTGTTTTATATGTGAGTCTCAAGCAGGCAGCCCTGAGGACAGGAGTCAAGAAAGAAAATTGCTCTCATTCTCTTGCTTTGTGTCAGGTTAGTGTTGCACGAGCATTTTCTCATCTGTTCTTTAACAGCCTGTTAGTGAGGAATTATAATCCCTATATTAAAGGTGGGGCATTGAGATTCAGTGACATCAATCAAATCATTCAGCTACACAGCCAGTGAGATGTAGATTTTTGGTTTGCACCTTGTGTTTCTGATTCCATGGACTATGCATACTCTTAAAGATAACACTGCATTTTCAACCACATGTCCGGAGGCCAGAGGAGCAATCTGTATCTAAATATTCACACAGAGGGAGCTTGAGGGCAGGGACCAGCTGCATTCTTCTGGGTGTCATTAGCATCTGGCACAGTACCTTTGGGAAATGCATCAAACTAAACTGGATTGAGTTTATGTCATCTTTCAAGTAACTAAAGAAACACACTGAGACTAATATGAGCTTCTAATACTTTGAGAATGGGAGTAGAGGTTCAGGTGTTCATTTTTATCAGTTAATTTTTCCTTCATTGAATCCAGACTTCTACTATTATCCTGCAACTTAAGCTTTATACATCTCACGATCAGACCCTTAGCAATACAATTCAAATAAACAAGCTTACTTTCTGTTCTTGGAAAATCACAGCCTCGTTTTCATGATAACTAATATTGCTCTTAGCATCGAAGTCCATTGTCATGGTGACTACGTCATGGATACACACTCCTGCTGCCAGGCTCTGTGTCCTTAAAGGCACAGGAGAACTTGGGTACAGGCCACAGTTAGATGTGGGGAAGCTCCATTTGGAGCTCATTGGAGGCAGAACCTATGTCTGTATTTTAATGGTCATGATAATCTACAAAGCACCCCTCACCATCTTAGAGAAAAAGGAGCAGCCTAATATAATTCCAGAATTAAAGAAGATGCTTTGTGTCATAAAATAACACACAAGTGATCCACACAAAACACAATGTCTGATCTTCAACTTAATGGTGAATGCAACCAACATAAACTGCATTTCACTGGGCCTGGGGAAAATGTGAAGTCCCTTGCACTGTACCCTCTGTGAAAAGCTGTTGTGCCATGATTTCTGCTTTGGGCAATGAAGACAGCCAAGGACTTTATGCCAATGCCTAGCTTTCCAGGATCACTAGGATGTTCTTAGGTACAGTCAAGATTAAAGGGGTGGTTGTTCCCACCCTATTTCTGTTCACCCATGGCAAGAGCTATGGGAGATGGGTACCATTTTCTCACCCAGAGAGTTTGAGGGTACCTCACTTTATTTCCTGGAGAGTTCTACCACATTTTCTCCTTTTAATCCACAAATTCTCCTTTATCCAAAGAACAAGGACTCTGTCCAAAAGCCAAGCCTCTATATTGGTGGTACTCAAAGTGGGGTCCCTAGACCAACAGCATCAGCATCATGTGGAAACTTGTTAGACATGAAAATTTTCAGCTGCCCACCCCAGATCTACTGAATCAGAGGTCCTGGGGTTGGGGCTTAGTAATCTCTGTTTTAACGAGAACTGCAGGTAATTCTGCTGCATATTAAGGTTTGAGAATCACTGTTTTAAACCCTGAAAAAAGTTCATTTTGATGTATAGAAGACTTCACAACAAAGAGGGAAGCTGGCATTTGATTTTTGTATCAAAATCTCACCACGAGGCATGGTCAAATCCAGTGTTCAAACTTCCTTCAGCTCTCCAAAGTTTGCAGGCTAAGCCCATCATGCCCATCATTGTTATGTTTCTTGGAAAAATGTATTCTTATCATTGTAGATAAACTCTGATGTCTCTTCACGATGTTGACAGATTTTCAATAGAATACAAAGGGAACCAATCTTTGACAGGATGTGGGGAATTAGTTGGCATGGGGATAGGACTTAAATTAGCCACAGAGTGGTGAGAAGGGAAAATGGCGTGATTTGAACTGTAAAGAATGCCCTATCCCTGGTACAGTGGGTGAATGCACATCCACGGTGAGTGTGAAGTGGGTTCTGAAGCAGCAGGCTATAATCACATAGGATGGAGAGAAGTAATGCAGCCTGTGTTGGGAACATCTGGGTTCCTGGAGCAGTGAGTCATCACAGAGGGGCATTGTGAGTACCATTCCAAACAACAGAACCTTAGGGAGGGCAACAAGGAGTTTGGACAGAGGTGGCTGTCACAGAGAGAAGGAAGCAGTAGATACAGAGGTGAAAGTGATCGTAGGGGTATGTCCACACAGAGAGCAGTGGCACCTATGAGCAGGTAGGATAAGGTTTGCTCTGCTGACTCTACTGAAGGCAGTATCAAGGAGCATTCACCAAGCCTCTTCTTTCTTGTTTAGTGCGCTGTTGTGGGTAGGAGTGTTATGAGTGGGTCAGCCGGTGGGATGTCTCTATATGGGGGAATGGAGGGTAGGACCAGGATTCTACTGATGTAAAGAAGAGAAATTATTCATTCCATAAATAGGAATTCCATACTCACCATGTAAGGCAACATGCCTTCCCAGGGCCTAGGTACCAAGAGATATATTTCTAATTTCTTCTGTAGTTCTACGTGCCTTTTGCTTTTTCCCTCTTTTTCTGATTCATGGGTCAGGTATTTTTACTGTTGGTTGACTGCTGTATTATGAGGTACCTCATGTCAAGCTGAGGTTTCTGTAGAAACAAATAGAAAGCTTGCTTTCTGAGTCTTTCAGAGACTATTTCTGGCAATTTATCAGGAATGGCAGTATGTTCTTTTGGTCAAGATATTTGTACTCCTTGGAGAAAAAAGCAAAATAAACAAAACATTATCCTAGAACAGAGCTGTTTCATTTTATTTTTCTGGTTTGTTTTGTGTTTGTTTTTTCTTCTCTCCCATGCCTAGTTCTGCCAATTCACCTCCAAGTGCTTCTGAGCAACTCGAGCTGAGCTCTGTTGGACTCCATCTCTCTCCATCAAATTCTGGTGCTCTCTAGTTTCCTCCAGACACAGTACAGAAGGCTTATAAGAATTAAAAGTAAAAAAATGGGAAGAAAAGGGCATCGCTGAGGGCATTCATCGCAACAAATCGTGAGCATGGCACAATGGACTGAGATAAGGCTGTTGATTATGATCTTGAAAATTTTGGTTGTTTAAGGTCAAAGTTGTAATGCTGTTTATGCTATAAAACATTGAGGAAGTTTGAATCTTAATCAAAATATTTAGACAGTGTTCATGATTGTGATTTCAAAAATAACTGAATTTTAGAAGCTAAGGGAAAATCAAAAAGTAATCAATCAAAATTCCTTAATGCTCATGTCAGAACAACTTAGAGAGGAAATACTAGATTAGAATTGGGATTGGTAATAGTATTACGAGCATACATTAATAGAAACAAGTATGAAGTCAGCAGATACTTTAGATTACTTTGTTTTTTTTACATTAAAACCCTTTGTCCCTGTGGACAGTCTTTGAACAGCCCACATTTTGTTATCTGTAGATGGTGCCACATGGTGATAATTCACAGCCTCTTTTATTTTAGATATGCTTCTAGTTTCCATTTGTGATACAAGTAGAACTAGATAGTGCTCAGATTCATTCTCATTCTTTTATTTAATGTGTAGAATTTATGTAAATTTATTGTTCACTTAAATCTCTAATGTGTGGCTGCTGGATGTTGTAAAAGTCATATCTGGATATGAGTACTACCCTTGGCAGGAATACCCAGATACATTAGGAATCCATCTGTGGGTTTTTTTCCCCCTTAGAACTGATGAGTGACTTCTGTAGGTTACACGGGACCTCAATAAGTTATCGTTATTAAATAAGATGTTAAACAATGTTCTAATATCTTGAAATCAGTGGTGAGGGTTTTTTTCTTTTCCTTTTGCTTTCTTTTGATTGTTTTAACTCTCTCCATCCATTTCCTCTGCTGATGACCATCTTCCATCTTGTGAAATGTGTATCATTTTTGAAATGTAAGGATGTAAGCTGAAGGAGATTTCAAAAGATGAGTTTAACTGTGTCTCCAATTATAATATGTGAAAATGGTGTTTTGCATCTAAGTTTGAGATGTCATATTGCTTACATCTCTGTTTCCACAGGGTACCACATGATCAATTAAACCACACAAGAAAATAGGAACCAAACAGTTCTTTGTCCTCTCTAGGTTACCCTAATAACACCTGGATCCACAGCTAGTCCAGAGGCTGTACAATATTGATACAATAAAAATTGAAAGACTAACCTTATTTGCACACCATTTTCCAAAATAATAGTGAATGTGGTGATTTTAAAACAGACCTACATGTTCTTTGACCATTTTCCCATAGAGGTGGGTATATGTACCATGAATTGGAAATGGGGTAGGATTGTGACTAATTCAATCTACAGGGAATTGTGGAAGGAATTCTATGTGACTTATGAAGCAGCTTCTGCCTCATTTCTGCAACATTCACTCTTGGAGTCCTGTAACCAAACTCCTATATTCAATTGCCTATTTTATATTTCCTCTTGATGTCTAATGAGCATTTCAAACATAACAAGTCTAACTGAAAACTCTTGATTCATCTCCCTCTAAAATCTGTTCCTCTCTAGAATTTCTTTTCCCAATTAATATCCAATTACTCAAAACTAAAATCTAGGATACATTCTTGACTGCTCTTACTTCACAGAATATTCAAAGATGGTGCTGTATCCAGTATCTGTCCTTACCATAGCCACTTCTCATCTTTTCTAAAACCTTGTGTAAAGTCAATGCTGTTTTTCCATGACACTAGTTCACAGTCTCTTAAATGGTCTCCTTGTTTCTAGATTTCTCCAAGTATAACTCATCCTCTATACAGAAACCAGAGTGATCTCAATAATTTCACCTCCCCATACGCTGCTATGAAGGACAGATCACATGTAGGTCTTTACTTTATCTAATCTTTCAGACCTATGAGTGAAGAAGTTTCCAGATGATAATGCAACTGAATTAACCTCACCTATTCAAGTCTACCCAGCTGGGGTCTCAGACACTGTGGATCAGAGACAAGCAAAATATCCCTACTCTACCAGATCAAAATATCTGACCCACAGAATCTGAGAGCATAATTAAGTCATTGTTGTCTTATGTTGTTACATTTTAGCGTATGCTGTTGTGCAGCAGTACATGATCAGACAGTAAGTTAAGCTGGAATTTGCACAACATTAATAATTATACACTATACAATTCTTGTTCTGCATTTAGGAGGGTAAGGCAAAGCAAGGTGTTTCTAGTCACTTAGAGTTGGGGTTAAGTATGCAAATATTTTAATCATGGATAACCATGCCTTCATGGATAGATATTTAAAGGGAGTATCCTGAGGGAATTATCAGGTGGAGTACTAATCAGTACAGTAAAAGAACCATGTGCCAATTAACATTTATGGCTTCATTGGCAGGGATTGTTGGTGTATTAGTTTGTGTCTATTACGGAAAAACACAATACCACATTTTATAAAAGTAGTTTAAATTGCTCGTGTATGTTGTTACAACTAACTATGTTGAACAACCCTAAAACAGAGTCTGGAGGCTTTGGCTCAAAGTAAGTAATAAAGATTTATTCAACGGTCTTAGGGTTTAGAAACTGGGAACACGTCTAGGCAAAAACCCAGAAGGGTTCCAAAAAAGAAAGAAGAGTTAAATATTCTTATAGTAAAAAGTACATTCTTAATAATTATCAGTGCTGCATTCTTAGCCCTAATTGGTCCAGAATGATTAACAGTCAGATGTCAGACAGTCTGGATGATGGATGCCAGGTGATCTAGAGGATGTGTACCAGGAGTGTTTGGTGACTTCCAGTGGTCTGGAAAATGGATGTTAAGTGGATGAATATGTGAGTCCTTCAGGGTGTAATCAGAGGGTTATCTGGAGGTCCAGATGTATAGTCAGGGATTGGCACAGGACTGGAAAGTTAAAAAAAGTTAAGTTCCCAGGCTAGTTAAAACAAGAATGGATGACTTTCAGCCAAGATGGCGGCATAACTAGGTACACTTTGCCTCCTCACATAACCAAGAGAAGCGCAAAAACAAATTTAAAAACAAACAAACACACAAACAAAAAACAAGCAGAACTGACAGAAAATTGAACTCTAAGGAAGTCCAACAACCAAGGAGTTAAAGAAGAAACAGTAATCCAGACTGGTAGTAGGGTCAGAGTGGATAGAACTCATGGCAAGGTGGCAGCTGGAGGACCAGGGCAGGAGAGGCAGCAGCTGGCAGAGCAGGTGGTCCCACATTTGCATGAAGATAAACTGGGAAGAACAACTGGGGAGTGAGACAGATGGCACAACCCAGGACTCCAGCACTGGGAAATAAAGCCTCAAAACCTCTGACTGAAAAAACCTCTGACTGAAAAAACCTGTGGGGGATGAAGTAGGAGAAACTCCCAGCCTCACAGGAGAGTTCACTGGAGAGACCCACAGGGTCCTAGAATGTACACAAACCTACACATCTGGAAATCAGCACCAGAAGGGCCGAATTTGCTTGTGGGAAGTTGGGGAAGTGACTGAAAGTTGGCAGAGAGCTGAGAAAGTGGCATTGTTCCCTCTCAGACCCCTGCCCCACATACAGTGCCACAACGCAGTGAAGTGGATTGCCTTGCTCTGGTGAATACATAGGGCTCTGCCTCTTACTACATAAAAGCTGCGAGACAAAAAAATATGGCCCAAATAAAAGAAGATATCAAAACTCCAGAGAATATACAACTAAGTGATGAAGAGCTAGCCAACCTATCATATGCAGAGTTCAAAACACTAGTAATCAGGATGCTCACAGAATTGGTTGAGTACGGCTATAAAATAGAGGGAAAGTGAAGGATATGAAAAATTAAATAAAGGAAAATGTAGAAGGACCCATCAGTGAAGGGACGGAAACCAGGACTCAGATCAATACTTTGGAGCAGATGGAAGAAATAGACATTCAACTGGAACAGAATGAAGAAACAAGAATTCAGAAAAATGAGGAGAGGCTTAGGAACCTTGAGGATAAATTAAAATGTTCCAACATCCAAATCATAGAGGTAACAGAAGGAGAAGAGGAAAAGCAAGAAATTGAAAACTTATTTGAAAACATAATGGAGAACTTCCCTAATCTGGTGAAGAAAATAGACTTCCAGGAAGTCCAGGAAGCTCAGAGAGTCCCAAAGAAGTTGGACCCAAGGAAGCACACACCAAAGCACACCATAATTACATTACCCAAGATTAAAGATAAGGGGAGAATCTTAAAAGCATCAAGAGAAAAGGAGACAGTTACCTACAAAGGAGTGCCCATAAGACTATCAGCTGATTTCTCCAAAAAAACTTTTCAGGCAAGAAGGGGCTGGCAAGAAGTATTCCAAGTCATGAAAGGCAAGGACTTACATGCAAGATCACTCTATCCAGCAAAGCTATCGTTTAGAATGCAAGGGAAGATAAAGGGCTTCTCAGATAAGGTCAAGTTAAAGGAGTTCATCATCACCAAGTCCTTATTATATGAAATGTTGAAGGAAATTATCTAAGAAAAAGAAGAAGATAAAAAATACAAACAGTAAAATGACAACAAACTCACAACTATCAATAACTGAACCTAGAAAAACAAAACCAAAACCAAAAATGAACTAAGCAAACAACTAGAACAGGAACAGATTCACAGAAATAGAAATCACATGGAGGGTTATCAGCAGAGAGGGGGAGGGGGGAGATGGGGGAAAAGGTGCAGGGAATAATTAGCAAAAATGGTAGGTACAAAATAGATGGGGGAGGTTAAGAATAGCATAGGAGGTTCCCCTTTCAGACTTCTGGCCAAGATGGAGGCGTAGGTGGACACACTGCACCACCACTCACAACCAGAGAGGATAAACAACAAGTTAAATAGCAAAACAAACAACCTGAACCAGAGAATTGAACTGAGCGGAAGTCCGACAGCCAAGAAGTTAGAGAGGATGTTCATCCAGACCGGTAAGTGGGGCAGAGCCGGGTGGAGAGCAGCGCAGCAAAAGGGCAGTTTGCCCAGAGAGACTCACTGTGGGCGCACCTGGCCAAAATGCGGCCCAAGCAATCAGTGAAGCCCACAGCCGGTGCACCCGGAGAGGCCGGTGGGAACCAGCAGGGCCGAGAGTGGTGGACCAGGCAGTCCCTCTTTTGTGTTCAGATAGACCAGGAGAAGGAGCTGGGGATCGGAGCAAACTGTGTGGCCCACCATCACAACCTACCATTGCGGGGGAAAAAAAGCCCTGGACCACCTGTTGAAAGCACCTGAGGAGGTTGAGGTGGCCGGAGCGGCTCCCAGCCTCACAGGAGAGCTTATTGGGGTGAGGGTGATTGGGAGCCTGAGGTAAACGGAGCAAGAACCATTGTCCCCTCCCAGGCCCTGCCCCCAAAGGAAGCATCACAACACAGCAATGTAGGTTACCCCCGCACCTGTGAACACCTAAGTCTCTGCCCCTTAAAGTAACTGGTGTGCCGAGGAAAAAAAATGGCCCAAATGAAAGAACAGAACAGATCTCCAGAAAAATTACAACTAAGGGACAAGGAGATAGCCAACCTATCAGATGCACAGTTCAAAACACTGGTAATCAGGATGCTCACAAAATTGGAAGAAAGTTGGATGCAAATAAGTGAACAAATGAAGGATACATTAAAGAAAATGAGGGAAAATATGCAGGGAACCAATAGGGAACAGAAGGAAACTGGGACTCAAATCAACGGTGTGGACCAGAAGGAAAAAAGAAGAATTCAAAAAAATGAGGAGAGGCATAGGAACCTCCGAGACATCTGTAAACAGCCCAACATCCAGATCATAGGGTTGCCAGGAGAAGAGGAAAACCAAGAAATTGAATATTTATTTCAACAAAGATGAAGGAGAATTTCCCCAACCTGGCAAAGGAAATAGACTCCCAGGAAGTCCAGGAAGCTCAGAGAGTCCCAAAGAAGCGGGACCCAAAGAGGAACACACCAAGGCACATCATAATGACATTACCCAAGATTTAAAATAAGGAGAGAATCGTACAAGCAGCAAGAGAAAAGGAGGCAGTTACCTACAAAGGAATTCCCATAAGACTGTCAGCGGATTTCTCAAAGGAGATCTTCCAAGCAAGAAGGGGCTGGAGAGAAGTTTATCAAATCATGAAAAGCAAGGACATACACCCAAGAATACTGTATCCAGCAAAACTTTAATTTAGAATGGAGGGGCAGATAAAGTGCTTCTCAGATAAGGTCAAGTTCAAGGAGTTCATCATCACCCAGCCTTTATTATATGAAATGTTAAAGGGATTTATATAAGGTATGGAGAGATATCAACAGGGGGGTGGGAGGGAGAGGGAGGAGAAAAAAGTACAGAGAAAAAGCATAAATGGTAAGTAGAAAATAGACAGGGGTAGGTTAAGAATAGTATAGGAAATGTAGAAGCCAAGGAACTTATGTGTATGACCCATAAAAATGGACTAAAACTAAAGGGCGGGGAATGGGGGGGATGGAGGGCGGAGGGGAATAAAGGGGGGAAAATGGGACAACTGTAATAGCATAATCAATAAAATATAAAGAAAAAAAAGAATAGTATAGGAAATGTAGAAGCCAAAGAACATATATGTATGACCCATAAAAATGAACTAAGGTGCATGGATACTGGTGGAAGGGGGAAGTACAGGGTGGAGGGAATAAAGGGAAGAAAAAAATGGGACAACTGTAATAGCATAATCAATAAAATATATTTAAAAAAAACAAAATTGGAGTCTTTCCTCATGCCTCAGCCTTCGTAATGTTAATAATTTCATAAGGTAGGTTAAAATATCTTCATTTTATGTATTTCCTATCTTTACTCTGTCCTCATCTATCTTAACTGAATGTAAATTTTTGGCACCCATAAGTAAAGAGTTCAAAAATAGCTAGGTTTAAGCTTGGGATTAAATGTCATCAGGATCTGATCTCTCTCCGTCTCCCACTCTGCTTCTGCTTTTCCATTCTTAGGTAGGCTCTCCTAATATGGTAGCAAGATTTCTTCCAGCAATTTCAGTGTAATAAAATTACAGCTATAAAAATAATAGAGGTAGGGATTTTTTCTCTCTCTTTTACTACACTCAACATCCCTGAGTTGGCTCTGATTGGCTCTAACATGTTATGTGGTCAGACTGTACTAGGTACAACCACAAATCTGGCTCGGGTTCAAGCAATAGCAATAATATCAACTTGGACTCAGTTCAAATGTGCTTTATTTTGCTTTACTGCCAAAGCATCAAGTAAGAGGGACAAAAATCACACATCTACATATGATGAAAATGCAAGTGTGTGGACTCGGCTCCCCAGTGATTTTTTCGTTTTGCTCATAGGCAGGTCCAAAGTCTTAGCAACCCCCATGGAGATGTTTGCTAGATCAGAGAAGCACATGCCTCTTATTCTCCCAGCCACTTCAACACTCAGGAAAACTTCTACTATGACCCAAGGCAATAATTATGTTTTTCAGCAAGCAATGATCCAAGCATAATATCTGGACCTTCAAATTGTTGCTCTGATGGCACTTTAGCAGTCTCTTCCTTCCTGCACTAAATGACAAGACCTAAGGAATTTCTATGATACCTACTCAGGGTGTTTCCATGGTCATACCTGACCATGGCTTACCACAACACCTCCAACTCTGACTCTGATATCCTAATTGTATGGATTAGGGCCACATGCCCATCCTTAGACTTGAAGTAAGGTCAGCCCAGCTGTATATCTGTATATATCTATATCTATATCCAATCTCAATCTATATCTATATCTGTATCTATCTCTATCTCTATCTATATGATGGAGATATAGAGATATAGATATAGATGATGTATGATAGATACATAGATATATGACATATCTATATGATATATATATAGATGTATAGGTATATAGAAATATAGATATGTTCTGTATCTATATGATAAAGATATATAGATAGCAATATATAGATATAGATGATAGATATATATATTCAAAGGCAAAAGGAAGGGTTATTTACAAAAGATACTGTTGCTCTTTTCAGAAAAAGAGAGACTGGGTGCCAAGAAGGCAAAAACAGTATGTCTACTAGAATGGTTTCCCCTTATTCTTGGTACTGGAGACCCTGAGCATAAGTCCGTGCCTGTCTTCAACAGCTTGGGTTCTGGGAAAGGACCGCCCCTTATCCTCTCTAACTCTGTCTCTTCTTTTCCAACATCCAGCATTTTGCATCCTTTTTCAGCTGCCATATACTTATTGAGGATCACTGTCAACACATCTCTGAATGTTGTGCCTACTTGGCTATTGTTCCTCCAAACATTGCTGCTCTCCACTCTTCTCTAGTATATACTGTCTTAGCCATTCTATTCTGACTGTAAGGAGGCTTTTCCAAGTTTGTTTCCTATCTGGCAAGGTTTTGAGTTCCTTCCAACCTCTGTGTTTCCTAATATGCAATCCTTTCTATTTCTCTGCACTTGAGGAGTTTTCTCTGGCCAAGAACTAATTTTTGTTAAATCATCCCTTCCAAATGTTTTCTCTACAGCCACTGTAATGAACTAACAGATGGGTGTTTGATCTACAGAAGATATAATGAAGATTTACTTTATAAACTGTTAGGACACACCAAGGTTATTATACAAAAACAAACAAACAAACAAACAAACAAACAAAAACCTAACACACTGCAAATTGCACTCAGTCCAACCAGAAATGACAGTTTTATTGGATATGACTTTTCACTCTGAATCATCTTGATAATATAGATATACTTGCACACAGATCTTGTATCATCATGTTGATTACCTTTATGATAGACACAAATTTTTGAGAAGGCCAGAACTTTCATGAATTCCATAAACCTTATATACAGGAGAACATTTTTAAAATGTTAACTCAGACTGTATAATGGTTATAGTTGTTTGATTATCCTTTGTTCTTCAGGAAGGAATGATCTGGGTACTTCACTTAGGCAACCTAAAAATATATACACCTACATTTACATGATCATCGATACACACTGGCTAAGCTTAGGTCCAATTCATCCCTAACAATGAATTTCTGAGTAAAGAAGAGTAACTAAGTAATATCATACTAGGATGAACAAATGAATTTGCTACAAAAATTTCCAATTTTCTAGAATCCTCCCCAACATGTTACCCTTGCTGGTAATTAACCCCTGAGCCACTTGACTTTCTAGATGTTTCCATTCTCTTCCTTCCATGGCATCATCTTCTCCTGCTCCTCTGCTCAAGGGTTGTTGCTTAGAAATTTGCTCACAGGTGGAATCCAGCTGTATTCCTATAGATTGTTTCTCTTTCTCTCTTTTAAACAGTGACAGGCAAATATAGTGCAAATTAATACCAAAAACTAATTGGCCTCTCTCTCTGAAACCTGCATTAAAGCTGCAATGTCACTGCTCAGTGGCCGACAATTCACGCTGAATGCTCTGATGGACAAATTGGCTCTACACCCAGAGTGAGCACTGCAAGCCAACCGTAAAAATATAAAATGCACTAAACCACCAACTGACATTATGGAAATAAAATACTCGCTGGCCAAAAACCACAGGGTATCAAATAGTGGGATATTTGTATTTGGCAGAGAGAACTCTTGGTTCTGAAAACAGAATGCTACATGTTTTATGCAGTCATATAATATTTCCTTTGTATTCAAAGAAGGCAAACACCTACAGTGTGTATTGGAAAAGCTCAGATGATGGCGTTAAAGTTTGCATCAAATCAATTTGAAGTTTTCATCAATTAAGCTTGGTTGACACAATGACTGCTATAATCATATAATGGATTGGTCTGTTTGCTTTTCTCTCCACAGCTCTCTGTAGAAATTTCAAGGACACAACTTGTTTCCATCATGTGGAAGGGGAGATGATAAGAAATTTTGATTGCCTGATAATTTCAAATGAGACTTCCCAGGATGGCTGAAGCTTTATGGTGTCCTCAGGGCATCTATAGGCAAATGCTATTGAATCTGTCAGTTCTCCCAGAGTTGAGAGGTTCAGAGAAGAAAGTTCACAATAGCCAGATTCACAGGGCCCTGACCTCATGGAAGTTATGTGCTTTAACCAAAATAACAGGTATCAAAACTCTGGCCTTGCCATTTGTTAATTTGTTGACTTTAGGAATGTTTCTTACCCTTTCTGAATTTCAGTTTCCTGTTTTGGAAAATGGAGAGATTGCCTACCTGATAAAAGTATTGTAAACATAAAGAATAATAGATATAAGTAACCCAGCCTCCTGGTTGGCATACAGTAGGTGCCACTAGGTAGGGTTATTCACTAACAATACCTCAACTTGAAGGGACAGCAATGGCTACTATCTGATAAAGGAGGTAAAATTACACTCCATAAAGAAAGGAAGGTGTTTTGTGTCCAGAAATTCAGAAATTCAGAAGAAGGTTTTCTGGATACCCTTCAGGGAGAAGTGTTGTTTTTTGGTTTGTTTGTTTTTTTTTTATCTGAGATACAATTACTTTCACCCTTGATCATTTTGGAAACCAGTGTATCTTCTTATTCGCTGTGTGGCCTTTGAAAAAATTAATCTTCCTGAGTCTTAGTTCCTCTGTAGTAAAATGGAAACAATATTTCTAATTATTTCCTATTATTGTTTCCTATTATTGCTGTGAAGATTAAATAAAATGACACGTATGAGATACTTGGCATAGTACCTGGACCTTTGTAGAATAAATGTGATAATTAATAACTAAACAAATATTGGAGCCCCTTCTCTTCTTTCATTTATAAGGATGAGCTTTACTAACATTTGCTCCAAATCTGAGGAAGCCCCTAAGCAGGTCTCACAGAAGTAGGTGCACACTTTCTCTCTGAAGTGGCCCAGTGACTGTCCTTGAACAGATCTGCCCATTTATTAGTATGTTTCAGGAAGAGAAACAAAACTGAAAGTAAAGTTGGCATTATCAATTGATGATAACTTCATTGACTTGGTTTTGATGAGGGTCTAAAAATTCTGTTTTGTTAATTAATGAAAACATTCTATATGCTTAAGAGTTAGAAATGGAGGAGATGGGAAAAGAAAAGTAGAATTCAACATCAACTTTGATATATCAATTGCTGGCATTACAGTCAGTGCTACAGATTTGCAAACTAGCAGCTTTCTCTCCAGTTTGTTTTGAATTGCTGCTTTAACCAACTGCTACAAATTCAGCAGCTTATATAACACAAAATTAGTATCTTCCAGTTCTGTAGGTCAGAAGCCTCACGGGGGCTCACTGGGCTTAAAAAAAAAAAGGTGTGGACAAGGTTGAATTAGTTTCTGGAGGCTGTAGGGAAGGAACATTTCCTTGTTTCTTCAGATTGTTGGCAGAATTCAGTACTTTGCTGTTGTAGGATTCAGCCCCATTCTCCTGCTGCCTGTAAACTGTGGGTCATCCTCAGCTTCTGAAAAGTCAGCAAGTCCTCACATTGCAATTTTCTGACTCACCTCCTTCCTTTTTCACTTTAAAGAACACATGAGATTACATTTGACCCACCTAGATAAACCAGGATAATTTTCCCATCCTGGATCCTTACCATAATCACATTTACAAAGTACCTTTTGCCATGTAAGGTGACATATTCTTAGGTTCAGGACTTGGATGTCTTTGGGGAACCATAATTCTGCCAACTGCAGCTCTGGACAGATCTAGGGGAATGGAAAGCAAAGTGAAAATAAATCTGAGATTTATTGATCTCACTACAAGTGACTTGAGTGTTCCTGGAGAAAAAAAAAATACAACACAGCAAATGAAACTGTAGCATGTAGCAGATTAAGATATTTAAGAGACGGGGGAAAAAGGCTTTCCAGTACATAGTTACAGGTCCTGATAACTACAGTTTAAATTGCTCTTTAAGGAATATTTGACAGATTGGTAAATTACAACCTACACAGCCCTAATTAGTTTTGTCATATCTCCAATTTTCTCAGATTTCTCAAGTTTCTTTCCCCCATCCCGTCACACTTTACTAGTGGCTCCAGGGTTGGTTGCTCTCCCAGGAAAATTGAGGCTAAACAGAGAATGATGGAGTTTTTTTGTGTGTGTGCATGCATGCTTGTGTGTGTGTTTTAATTTATGTTTGTTTTTTGGCTAAAGTCATAGAAGCACAGAAAGATGAAATGGATTATGCTAACCTAAAAAAATAATATGAAGTCACAAGGTTGGACAGTGGCACTGAATGAAAATGAGAGAGAATAATATGGAGCTAGAGTTTAAGTAGCAATTAGAATCTCAGGTGCTACAGTAGCAAACTTCACTGGGGCTGGGGCTCCAAGGTGCAGCTGTCCCTAGGCTAGGCCCTTTTGTATTCCTGTATCCCTACTTTCTTATCTGTCTAATGAGATGGAGACAGGGTTTCATGCACTGCCAAAGGATCAAAACTGATTCTTCCTCCCAAGAAACCTGGTTACAGGAGCTCCTTTTATTCATTTTCAGAAGAAATAATTCCACTTCTCGCTGTAATTCAGACTCCTGTGGATACACCATTATGGGAGTAAGTAGGCTAATTCTAAATATCATGGTAAAGATAATGTCCCAAGCTCCCTTCTTTTTTTCCTCTTGGGATCGTCTGGCTTTCCAGTGAGAAGTCATTCTACTCAAGAGCCATGTGGCGTCTTGCAGGTCTGAGGCCCTTTTCTCTGTGCTGCTTGGCACATAATCATTCCATTGGTGCCATTTCTTCTTGTCCTGATTGTAAGGCCTGACTCCTGTCCCCTGGTTTGGAGAGAATTTGGTTCCTGCATCATGACTTACTAATGTAACCATCCTAGTGTTGTTGTACATGGTATCCCCTTGGGCTGCTGCTGGGTCAGGGTTACAGACTTTAATTAGGATCTCAATAGTGAGGCCCTTTTAAAAATGAATGGATCTTATATTACAACTGTCTTGTTTATTTTCTTATTTAAGGTTTTTTAACCTTTATTTCTCATTGCTGTAGAACTTGGCAGAAATTCTGTTGTTGTTAGGACCAGAGCAGACATATGACCCTAAATCCAACATGCATGTTCAGTCACCATAGCTAGGCTAAGTGGGACATTTCAATTTTTATGCCTTTTCTATTCTGTAGGTCACACAGTAGGAGATAATCTTTGAGATAGCAATGGTGTCATTCCCCTTAGTGTGCCCCCAAACCACAGCCCATAGCTACGACAAGTCAGAGACAAATTTCACTATGCAAGGAGTAAGGAGGTGGTTGGCTGAAGGTGCATCATGTTGGGGGGTATGGCTATCAAAGGTAATGAATGTTCTATTTCCAAGTACAAGGTCTGACAGCAGACAGGTAACAGCGAATCCTGGGAGTTATAACATTTTCATGTCCTTTATCATCTTTGGAGTATTTGTCAAGTGATATTTCATAGTAGCAAGCTCTGTAGAACAGAGAAGACAAACTGGCTGGGTGAGTGGATTGCTTTTGAATGGTGAGTTGGTCCCTGAATCCTTGTCTTAGATCTTCAGCTAGAAAGAGGTTGAGGAGTTCATGTCAGTGTTTTCATCTGATAGTTCTTTTTTCTACTAAATGGATTCCTTTTTCCAACCCACAGTGCCTTGCACAACAAGGCAGTAAAGACTGTAATTTTGACTATCGGGATTAGCAAGACTAGGAAGTTTTGACTATCGTGCCTTTTGAATCCATGTCTTTATTTACAACACTTCACTGATAGGTACTACAGTTCCCAAAATGTACTGGCAATATCAGTTTCCAAGAACTACAATTTTCCTTCAATATTTTGTTGGAATTTTCATTTTTTTACCTCTACGTTAAAAATATCTGCCTGGGTGAAGGGAAATTGGATTAGTGTCAGCCTATTTTATAGAGCACTATTTTCTGTGAAAACAGTTGGTGTGTTTCCCAGTTTTCTGGTTGTGCTCAAGTCTCTGAATCAAACAACAAATGGCGAAGAAGGCACTCTTTTTCTTCCTACTGTTTTGAAGGTGGTCTCTCTTTTATAACATTCAAGTGGGTTTTCCTTTGATGAAGAGGATTTTCCCAAGTCAGCTCTATCTCCATCAGAGTGAGAGTGCATTGTTCTCAGGGCAGCACTGGTCTGCATGAATTCACTTCCCGTGCTGGACTTCCATGTTTTCCCTGTGTTGTCATTTGCATTTAGTGAGAGGTTGGAAGAGGCCAGACTGGGAGCTGCTACCAGTGGGCATTTGAAGCCAGAAATCCTTAAGGCTCTTTATAATTTTTCTTTATTTCAAGCCACCTAGCTCAAATTTTTCTCACTCATACTTTTCTTTTGCTCTCACTTTTACGTGATAGAAATACAGTTTTTGTGATTTATGTGATCTGTGATTATTGATGATTGAAATGCTTCTCTGCTTAGGGAGGTAATAAAGGCAGAGAGTCAATTTCTCTTAAAAAAATAAGAAAATAAAGGATTCTCTGGGCTGTTCTTTACCAGTTAGGTCCATGTGGTCATTCTTTATCATCCAAGGCTGTTCTGAGGATTGTAATGTTACATCTTTATCTGCTTCCCAGATGTCCCTGGAATCACCCAGAAAGAGGGTCCTAGGAGGGCAAGAATCATTCAGGCTTCCCACACCTCCACAGAGGTCAAGATGTTACTTCTTTCCCTACATGGCCCCTGATGAAAAAGAAGGAACCTGTGTCTGCGCTTTATACCTTCAGGCAGAGAAAAGTATGGGTAGAGCAGGAGTGGAGAATATCTATCTATACAGAGACAGAGAAGGAGTGAGATTATTCCCGATGAAGTGATAGAATGGAGGCTGGGGTGGAAAGTAATTTCTTCATAGAAAACAGATGTAAGGATGAAGAAGAGAGTAGGAGCATTGTGGGAAAGAGGAAGGGGCCGCCATGAAACTGGGAGCAGGCTGTACGTCTGGGAGAGGTGGTTGGGGCAGAGTGGGTAGAAGGTGACATGAAGGTGAGAAACAGACTGAGAATGAGAGGACTGGGAGTGGAAGGAGGGCAGGGATGTGAGGATGGGGCAAAAGAGGTGAGATGGAGCAGTGGAGAGAGGAGTAATTGATGTGGGTGGGAAGTAGCCTATTTGATGGGGGCTGAACGTGAGGCCTGGAAGGAGCCTCAAGATAGACAGGAGTAGGTGTGAGAGTAGGTAGTCAACTGGGGAGAAAGTGAGTATATATGGAATGGACCATATGAGAAGCTTTATAAATGAAGCTTCATAAAAACCTAATCAACGTGCAGGCAAAACACAGAGGAAAAAAAGATACCGATGGCTTGAAAAATCAAAGGAAATTTTAATTACACAGCTTTTGATAAACTATGGTGAAAAGTAGCTGGTTTTCTCCCTGCTCCTTGACATAGCTTCCTCTTTTCAAGTTCTGAGGGTAAAATAGGGTAGTTGGCTCTGTGCCACCCGTGATACTTTAGGCAGAGGTGAATAGCTATCTGACCAGGATGTTCTAGAAACACTATGATTTTCCATCTGAGGGTCCTTTGTGAGATTTTATAAAATAAACTCACAAGACCTCACAGGTCAGTCACATACAGTGGGAAGTTTATCTATGGGCACTTGTTCGCTCCCTGCTATCCATCTGGGCCATGGTGAAGCCTCTTCAGATAACTCACACTCTGGAGCTAAACTACCTTTCTGTCCCAACCTGATACCCAGGAAAGATCAAATTAACCTTGCCCTCATGGGACATATTTTCCTCTAAAATGAAGACAGCCCAGTTGAAGATGTGTGCCTAGGGCCTGAGGAGAACTCTCTGCCCCTTCCTAGGGCCTGCAGGGCTGCCTGAATGGCTGGATTCATTCTTCAGAATTGAGAAGCCACTTACTCTTGTGCTGGGAGAAATGGATAACCCAAATGCCAGATGCTGTCCAAAGGGAGGCCATCCTTTTTTTTATGCTACCATCCACAGCTCTCCCCATAGCCCAGCCACCCTACCAATCTGTCATGTTTAAAACATCAGGTCACAATAAGAATCTGCACAAGATCCAATTTTGCCTCTGCTTTCTAAGAGTGAGTCTGGAGAAAGGCTCAGAGTCATATTCACCAAACTCTCTTAGTAAATTAATTATAGTAGCACTAATTCATCATACTTTAATTTAACAATTAATTATGTACAAGAAAGGCAAGTGTTTTATCGAGACCAAGAAACAATATGTATGATTTGTAGAATGGCGTTTTCTCCTCACACTGTAGGGAGGGGATTAAGGGCCTCAGATTACATGAATCAGTTCTGAAAAATACAAATGCACCTGGACCCAGTATGAGAATGACTTCCTGAGTTGGAAAGACTTGAGGTCTGACCCTTGGAGTATTTATTACTTAGGTACACTCTTTTCATCCCAGACAGATGGGCCTACCCAGGGGCGGGGTGTGTGTGGTCCCATCAGAGACCTCAGTATACAGGGCCCCTTTCCTCAAATTACACAGGGATGGGAGGGTTTTGGAGGAATCAGTGAGTGGGAAGCAGAAGCAACAGGTTCCCCTGCTGCTCCATCAGTGTTCCATCTCCGGCTAAGAACACACAGAGGGATGCTCAGGAGAGTATCAGAAAGTCTCTTGTTCCAAATCAGACTGATTAAGTTTAATCTTTTCCTGAGTGGCCCTTGGAGATGATATTCCCAAGGTGGGCCCAGCAATGTGGCAGTAAGGTCTGAGTACTAAGAACTCTCAGTACTCAGTAAGGGGATGTCTGATGCATCCCTGGAATCTATTACCCCATTTCTACTTCCTGACAGAATTCATCTTTCCCATCCCTTTAGGACTGAGCCCCCTGCCCCAGCTCCAGGTATGGCTTTGAGTGCTTTGAACCAATCAGTACATCCCACCTTTTAGACCCTATAATATATTCAGGGAAGCCAAGGAACCTCACATAATGCTGGAACATAGATTCTCTTTTTCTCTTAGGTCCTTGGATAGTACTAGAGAGTATTACTATTTCTGTGACTACTATTACTATTACTACTAACAATTCCACTGACACTTGTAGGGCACTTACTAAACAATGAAAACAGTTTTAAGTGCTTTATGTATATTTCTTCATTTAATACTCAAGCAGCCCTAAGGGACAGATAGCCTTATTACCTCCATTTCACAGAAGAGGGAGGAAATTAAAGCCAGAATTTATTTAACTTGCCCAAAATCACACAATTAGTAAATGGTAGGGCCAAGATTTAAATCTAATCTTTATTATTTGAAATTTGTAACTGCTGGAGACATGAGGGGAAGTCTGAAGTTACTGAAAGCCCACCACAATGACCTGAAGCAGAAATGAATCTAGTGGAAGTGCAGGGGCTATTTGTGAGTCCAGGACCAAGTTCTTCCTGGAGAAATGTCTAAGTCTACCCTTTTAATTTATGTGAAACAATAAATTTACTCTATTTTAAGCCATTTTGGAATGAGTCTTTTCTTCCTTTCAGTTGAAAGAATCAGATGTAGAACTTCGTATCAGGAAGCAGCAGTTGAAATTGTCAGACACTTATACAGAATTGGTTAAATTGATCCATTGAGAAGGAAGAGGGGAATCCTCTGTTTTAGGCAGTGAGATTAGCACACCTTGTTTTGCAGTAGTGAATTAACTGGTTGAATTGCTATGTGTTGGTTTTTGAAATTCGGACCACTCATCTTTCAAAACTGTAGTACTAGGAATCTTGGGAAAAAATCAGAATGTTGAATCTGGCTACTTCTTATAGCCTGAAGGCTTGCTCTGGTTGTCTAATGTATGCAGAAAACCACACCAAAACTAAATGGCTTAAAACACATATTTATTATGATCTATTATGGTTCTGCAAGTTGTATGGGCTCAGCTAGTGGTTTTTCCTTAGCCTTTTGTCATGTTGCAATCTGAGAATCTGTAGTCATCTGAAGATTCATTGGGTAAGACATTCAGACAGCTCACTCGTAGAGTTGGAAATTGACACTGGTTGCTTTTTGGGAGCTCAGATGGGTGGTTGACCAGAGTGCTTTCATGTGATTTCTTCAAGTGGCTTGAGCATCTTAAAGCATGGCAGCTAAATTTTAAGAGGAAGTTCTCCAAGCTTTTAAAGATGCCAAAATGTAAGCTGAAAGACTGCTTAAAATTAAGCCTTGGAAGCCACAAATTAGCACTTGCCCCGAATTTTACAGGTTAAGAGAGAGTCAAATGGACAGCCATTTCCATGGGATAGAAGGGCAAGATTACCTGAAGGTATGGTTTATTGATAGACCAGTTTGGAGACCAGCCACCACAAGACCCTACAAGAAGGTGAGCTTTTTACTTTGGATCTGGCCTGAGGAGAAACAGAGACCTGTTAGGCAGGAAGAGCTGAGACAGACTGTATTTGAAGTCTGCAATCCAGATTAACTGGGGGTATAATAACTTGCAGCCTTGCAGAGTTGAAAAAGCTGACCCCAAACTACAGAAAATTAGACTAGGCTGGACATGGGGAAGAGGATAATAGTATTGGGGTGTAAGATGATCCTATTTGTCTCCTCCACATCCCACAAAAACACACTTGCAGCCAGGTCTTTTACAACAGGCTCTGATTCCACATTCTCTGCCTGGCACAGTGAAGATGCTGCAACCCTGCTTTGCAAGTGTCAGGTTTCTGCTGCATCTCCTTCCCAGTCTTGTGCTTCAAACTTGCTGAGGCAGAATGTGAGGTAGAACCAGCACCTACAATCTAATACCAGAAGGCTAATGTATCTGGAGCCATCATAGCTGAAAGATAGGATTTGAAAAGATCTTTGGTTGAGGGTGCTATTGATACTTCATGGGTTGGCTCTAAGCAAATAGACCAGAAGCTCACAGAACCTTTAAAAGATCTCCTGAAAAGGAAACTCAAGTTCTGCCAAATTTGGTCTGTGATTATTTAAACCCAGATGAACATGGAGAGAGACCGTTATTTGCATTTCTTTTATTCCTAGTGAGGTCTAATAGCCTAACACGTTTATTGATTGTTTGGATTTTCTCTTTCATGAGTTTTTCATATCTTTTTTTAGTGGGATGGTTGCTTTTCTGTTGTAAATTTGAGAGTTTTGCCTTATTATAGGTATTAATCCTTTATCATATATGTTATAAATATTTTCTTAATCTGTCCTTTATCTATTGACTTTAATAATTATACAATTTTTTATTTAAGCATATAATAATTTAATGGATCTATATTTTAATAACTTTTAGATTCTTACCTTTGTTTTAAAGATATCCCTAATTCCTCCTGGTGACTCTCAGTCAGGGAGATCCTAAAGAAATTTTCATCAGCTCCAAATTCTCAGAGCCCAGTTCCACATCTAGTCCAAAGGGGGTGCTCAGTTAATGATAATGGAAATAATGGAAAATAAAAGAAAGACAAAGGATGTTGGTTTGAGCCATATCAATGTTGTAACTGGGATACAACTATTTTATTATTATTATTATTATTATTATTATTATTATTATTATTATTATTATTATTAATTCATTTTGCTTATACCTAGACTTTTTGTGGCAGCAGAGTCAAAGCAAGAATCCCAAAAGGTAGGCATGATGCAGAGGGGGATAGCAGTTGTCATTTTTGTGTCATCCTGTAACTACAGCTTAGCTTGGAAAAATGCAGAGGATGAACAATTTGCACTAGTGGGAAAGGCTTTAGTTGAGTGTCCCAGTGTTTGACTCTATTTTCTTTCTCCTCTCATTCATTGCCCTTCCTCCTTCATCTGTCATTCAATCTCACTCTTCTCTCTACTTTCTTCTTCCTCCTTATCTCATCTTCTGTCTTTCATGGTACTTCTTCAATTTCCTCCCTTGAGTTAAGGTCTTATGGACACTAGATTCAAGGATTATCTGAGGATCAGGCCCACCATGTGACTGACCCAGAATGCAGCCCAGCCCCTGTTTTGTCCCTCAAAGGCCTAGGCCCCTTCTGCCAGCAGTATTGCCTCTTTCTGTTGAAAAGTTTGGAGATAACAAGAATATTGGATGCCACTCACATCCTCTTCCTCCGAGGAAGGCATTTCTTATATGAAGAGCTGGAGCTTCCCTCAGAGAACAGAATTTTGGTAGCATCTCCCCAGGCCTCCTGCTCTTGACCCTCCCCACTGAATTGAAGTATGACCTTGATCTCAGACACCTGGAAGACAAGGTTGTTTTCAGAGCAGTGATCTAGAGAGGAAATAAATTACATTTATAATAATTGCTAAGCATATTTTCCTAAGGTGGACAAAGTTAGTCATTACTTCACCAGATCATCAATTTAGTTTACTTTATCATTTATTAAGCTACTGTTTATACTAAGACCTGTGCTAGGTGCTAAAGAATTTAATATGTATTGCCTTTAGGCAAAGATAAGGCTTAAAGTCTAGTATGAGAGAAAACAATTTCAAAAAGCAAATAGCTCAAGGTAGAATATAATTAGTGTGCAGATAGAAGCACTAAATACTATGGGAACAGAAGTAAGTTGTAACTAAGGAAACAATACAACTAGGAGTAATAGCAGTAATATTAATAGAATCAGTATTTACTGAGTATTTATCATGTGCCATGCAATTGTTGCCCTACCAGATATCATAATAACCTCTGAAGTTACCAGACATAAACAGGTGATACAGGCCTTGGATCAAAAGATAAACTGATGGAATGAAAGAGACTCAGATACATATTTCTTTTAGAAAATCATGGCATTTTATTCATGGGTAAATGATGGATTATTCTAAAATAAATGGATATAGGCCATTTTTGAAGGTCAAGTTGCACCTCAGCCTCACAGATTATGCAATTGTATTTGTGTATAAATAAAAAAGAACCAAATAAAAATCTATAAAGAATTTAAAAATCTATAAAAATATTTTAACAATTCGGGCAAGGTTTTCTTGATGTCAACACAGAACTCAAAAGCTACAAGGAAGAACATCTACTGATTTGGTTATATATAATTTAAACCATTTGAAAACCAAAATTTAAAACAAAGTTAATTATTTTAAATAAAATTTTGCCACACCAATAATAATAGTGCAATAGAGGGTAGGCTAAGAGGCTACAGAGCCCCCCCAACAAGTCTAGCTTTGGGGCTGGGAAAAGCAGCAACATGAGGATTAAGGGTTATTTTGCATATCAGTAACAGCAGACTATCTTCAGACCTATATGCAAAAATGGTTGTTTTGCATATCAATAACAGCAGACTAGTCTTCCTGCCTGAGCGGAGCAGGAAAGGTATGCAGGACTTTAACCCATGATGTAACTGGGAGGCAGCTCCCCCAGTTACTTACTGCATCTGCAAGAGAACTTGGAGATAGTTTGCTCCACTCCACGGGGCCACGCCTCCAGAGAATAACTACGGCAGCCAAGAAAGGCAGAGAATAGGGCAGGTGTAGGCAATTGTGGGAGGAGTCGGAAATGGGGATCTGGAGGAGGTTCCAGGTTGGGATTTAAACTAAAGGCGGGCAGCCCTGTGGGTCGGAGACAATGAAGGACAAGAGACAATGTGAGACCGTGTGGGAAGAAAAGGGGTGAAAGGACTCTGGCTGGGGGGCCATGAGGAGGTGCCACAGGGTTTTAAATTAAGAACTGGAAATCCCAGCAACACAGTTGATGGTGCTGAGGACCGCGGGAGACCTGCCCAGCCAACCACAAAGTACAGGAAGGAACCAGGAGTTCAGACAAGCTATGGACTTCTGTTTCTTTTCCTGGGATGTGGTACCCCTGACTGGCCTGGTTGGGCAAGAAGAGGCAGGTCTGTGTGTGTGTTTGTGGGTGTTTTAAAGGGACTTTGAAATTTAACGGCTACATTCTGCCATTACTTTAAACCTATATAAATTGAATAAATGGTTCCTTTCCTTTTTACCAAACACTGGCATTGAGAGCTAAGATCCTAACACCTGGTAGCAGATAAGAAGAACCATGGTACAGAAGGACCCTGGGGGAGGGGGCTTCTTCCAGTAACAGTATCTGAGCCCCCAATGGGTTAATCCTGTAACAATAGGATTAATAGTTTCAATATATGATTTTTTATAAATCCGTAAACAGTATACATTGATGAAATAAAAGGTAAAAGATGAACAGCGTTAGGTAGCTGAGGTGGCTAAGAAAGGACTGGGCGCCGAAAAGGTCCAGCTGAGGGCTTTCATTCTAGGCGGGACACTGATACATTAGCCTGAGTCTGAGAAGACTACAGAGGCAAGGGAAAGGGTAGAAGGGCTTTTAAGGGTGTGGAGCAAAGCCCTGGGGCGGGTGGGTCACACTGTGGATCTGCCCCAGTTGTCCTGGGTACAGGTATTTGCAAGACAGTGTCTTTTGATTAGGGATGACTGATTTGGCAACAGAAAATCCAGGAGATTTATGGGCCTTGTTTCTGGGAAAAGCTGGAGGGAGAGGGAACCGGCGGTGGGGATTCAGAGGTTTCCAGCAGGATGCTGGTGGCTATGCCTCAGTTGCTTCTGATAATGGAGAATCTTGTGGTCAGGTATTTAGCCGGTGATGCATACCTTCTTTGTTACAGCATAGGCAGTGGCTTAGGTCCTCCAAGTCCCAGTACATTCTAGCAAACAGGATATTCAAGCAAAACGAACAAAAACCCCCCAAAACCAATGGCTAATACACATGAAAAAAAAAGATAATTTACTAGTAATCAAGATTAATTAAATTAAAATAATGTGATACCATGGTTTTACTATCACAAGGCCAATATTAAAAGCAAAACCACAAAGATGTGACTGTACCCAGCGATGGTGAGAGTGTGAGAAAAGGGTGCTGGAAGAGAGATACGCTTTATTATCTCTCCAGCACCTCCTCTGTTGGGGAAACTACCCTCCTCTGCATTCCAGCCACTGGGGTGGTCATGTTTTCACAGCACCTTCTCAGCCCTAGAAGGCGGGAGAATTCATAGGGGAAGTCTTTTTATATTTTTTAATTAAATATTTTATTTTGAGGTAATGGTAGATTCACATGCAGTTGTAAGAAATCATACAGAGGCATTCCCTGTACCCTTTACTCAGTTTCTTTCAGTGGCGATATCTTACAAAATTATAGTACAATATCACATAATAATATTGATACAGTCAAGATACGGAACATTTTCTTCACTACAGGGATCCGTTATGTTGTCCTTTTGTAGCCACAACCACTGCTCTCCCTTTCCCACCTCCTCCTTAACTCCACCCCCACTAATCTGTTCTCCATTTCTATAATTTTATCCTTTCTATGTAAGTGGAATCATATGATACATAACATATGGAGATTTTTTTTTTTTAATTCAGTATAATTCCCTGAAGATTCATCCAGATTCTTTTCAATAGTTCCCTCTTTTTCCTGGCTGTGTAGCAATACATGCTGTGGCTTTACCACAGTCTAACAATCAAATTTTCAAGGAATAGAGTTGTTTCCAGTTTGGGGCTTATAATGAATAAGTGTGCCATAAACATTCATGTGCAGTCTTTCACGTGAACATAAGTTTGCTTTTCTTTGAGGTGAATGCTGAGAAGTATGGTTGTTAAGTTGCCGTATTGTAGTCTTTTTTTTTTTTTTTAAGAATTTATTTATTTTTAGACAGAAGGGAAGGGAGGAAGAGAGGGAGAGAAACATCAATGTGTGGTTGCCTCTCATGTGGCCCCCACTGGGGACCTGGCCTGCAACCCAGGCATATGCCCTGACTGGGAATTGAACCAGCGACCCCCTGGTTTGCAGCCCGCGCTCAATCCACTGAGCTACACCATCCAGGGCTGCAGTCTTTAATTAAAAAAAAAAACAAACCTGCCAAACACTATTCCAGAGTGGCTGTACCATTTTACATTCCCACCATGAGTGGTCCAGTTTCTCTACACCTTATTGAGCATTTGGTGTAGTCAACTACTCTTTATTTTGTGCATTCTGATATTGTTCATTGACATCTTATTATGAATACAATTTGCATTTCTCTAATGACTAATGATGTTGGACATCTTGGGTATTTTTTTATGAGACTATCCATCTTAGTTAAATCTTCTGTTTTTAGTAACATTTGTTTGACACTGCTGTTGCGGGGGAAGGGTGTGCACAATCTAGTTGTGTAGTCTAGTTTTTTTCAGGTTGGGGTAGAATCCAAGGTCTCTACTCAACCTCCGTTAGCATCCAGGGTGGGGTATGGTGGGGCTCTGCATTACTGTGGAGGATGGGGGTCCCAGCTTCTCACTAGGCCTTGTATCATGTCTTCTTTTTTTTTTTTTTTTTTAAGATTTTATTTTTATTTATTTTTAGAGAGAGGGGAAGGGAGTGAGAAAGAGAGGGAGAGAAACAGCAATGTATGGTTGCCTCCCACATGGCCCTCACTGGGGACCTGGCCTGCAACCCAGGCATGTGCCCTGACTGGGAATCGAACCCGGACCCTTTGGTTCCCAGTCCGCGCTCAATCCACTGAGTTACACCAGCCAGGGCTGTATCATGTCTTCTTGGTTGGGAGTTAGGAGTCCCTCCTTTATGCTCCCTATATGTTCTCCACTGACACCCCTGGATGGTGGCCTCATTACCATCAGCAGGGACAAAGGTCCTAACTCTACACTAGGCCTCCCTTTAGTTAGTATGATGGATGTCTCTTTATTGCCAGTTGGGGGCAGAAGTCCAGGCTTCCCACAAGGTCTACCCCAGAAGGTTGGGTGTGGGAAATTATTGCCACCAGCAGTCGTGAAATTCTTGTTTTACTTCTTAGCTTTTTCTGATAACCATGATAGTGGTGGTAATGGTGAGGACTTGGAGCATCTCCTTCACAAGTCTGGAAAGTGTGGAGATCTAATTTCTCTACCTCCTTGGCAGCGGTTGGCGTGAGACAACAGACATTTTTCTGTGGTGAGAATAGAGTCATTATTCTCTAATACATTTTTGCTCTGCTAGGCTTTTGACATTCTGACCCTTTGGCTGGAAATAGCAGGTTTTTGTTGGGGCTTTAAAAAAAAATCTGTGCTCATTGGAACTTCTGGTTGCTGGCTCTTTCAGCTGCAAGTCTTGGGTACATGAAGAAAAAAAGTGAGACTCCACTTTTATTCTTTGGATCCTGGGGTCTCTAATTCATCTGGCTTTTTTTCCTCCAGCTTTCAGAGTCTTCTCATGTTTTTTTACATAAAATATCCATAATTTTTAGCTGTACTTAGCAACAAGACTAAGGATAAGTATGCCAGTATAATCTTGCTTCCTGTACAGTGACTTTATAATGCCTTTTGATGTCTTCTAAGCAGTTCTTCTCATTAGTCTGCTTCATTTCTTAAATACTATTGGAATAATTTAAAAATATTTTCTCAAGTTTCATTTATATCATTAACAACAAAAAACACAAAATTGGAATTTTAATTAAAATTTAATTAAATATACTTATATATTTTATATTAATTATGGGACATAATTATTTGTGCCCTCTAAGATCTAATAATTTTCATGTTATAGGTATAATAATACTTTTTATTGTCAAAAATTTGTTTTCAGTTCTTCCCCTGGATCTACTCTGCATCTGGCTTCTTTTAAAAAATATTTTATTATTCTACTATAGTTGTCCCAGTTTTTCCCCCTTTTCCCTCTTCCACCCAACCGTGCTACTACAGTCAGTCTTCACACTGTTCTCCATGTCCATTAGGCATTCACACATCTTCTTTAACTGGTCTCTTCTCCTTCTTTTTACCTCCCCCTGTCCCCTGTTCACTGTCAGTCTGTTCCATATTTCCATGCCTCTGGTTCTATTTTTCTCATTAGTTTATTTTGTTCATTAGATTCCTCTTATAAGTGAGATCATAATGATATTTGTCTTTCACCAACTGGCTTATTTCACTTGGCATAATATTTTCCAGTTCCATCCATGCTGTTATGAAAGGTATGTATACTTAAGAAATTTATTTCATTTAGGTGTTACTGTGAATTGAATATTTTTCTTTTATTTCTGTCCAGCATAGAAAAACACCATTGATTTTGTATACTTGTCTTGTTCCCAGTCACCTTATCAAGTACTGTTATTCATATCAGTTTTTTAAAATTACTTTATTGATGCTCAATTACAGTTGTCTGCATTTTCTCCTCTCCCCTTCCCCAAACCCCACCCAAACCAGCCTTGCTCCCTTGCTTCCACCCTCCCCCTTGGTTTGTCCATGTGTTCTTTATAGTAGTTCCTCAGAACCCTTCTCCCCACAGCCCCCTCCCCCCTTCCATCTGGCTATTGTTAGATTGTTCTTAATTTCAATGACCCAGGTTATATTTTGCTTGCTTTTTCCTTTTGTGGATTATGTTCCAGTTAAAAGTGAGATCATATGGTATTTGTCCCTCACTGCCTGCCTTATTTCGCTTAGCATAATGCTCTCCAGTTCCATCCATGCTGTAGCAAAGGGTATAAGCTCCTTCTTTCTCTCTGCTGTGTAGAATTCCATTCTGTAAATGTACATAGTTTCTTGATCCACTCATTTCCTGATTAGCACGTGGGTTGCTTCCAGCACTTGCTATTGTAAATTCTGCTGCTATTGAACATTGGGGCGTGCAGGTTCTTTTGGATTGGTGTTTCAGGGCTCTTAGGGTATAATCCCAGTAGTGGAATTGCTGGGTCAAAAGGCAGTTTCATTTTTAGTTTTCTGAGGAAATTCCATACTATTTTCCACAGTGGCTTCACCAGTCTGCATTTCCACCAAGAGTGCACTAGGGTTCCCTTTTCTGCTGTTGCTTTGTTTATGATGGCCATTCTGACTGGTGTGAGGTGGTATCTCATTGTGGTTTTAATTTGCATCTGTCTGCTGGCTAGTGATGCTGAGCATCTTTTCATATGTTTCTTGGCCAGCTGTATGTCCTCCTTGGAGACGTGTCTGTTCAAATCTTTTGCCCATTTTTAAATTGGGTTTGTTGTTTTCCTGGAGTGGAGTCTATGAGTTCTTTATATATTTTGGAGATCAAATCCTTGTCTGAAGTATCATTGGTAAGTATGTTTTCCCATATGGTTGGTTCCCTTTTTATTTTAATACTGTTTACTTTAGCCATACAGAAGCTCTTTATTTTGATAAGGTCCCATTTGTTTATTCTTTCCTTTATGTCCCTTGCTTTAAGGGACATATCAGTGAAGATGTGCTGTGTGGAATGTCTAAGATTTTCCTCTAGGACTTTTATGATGTCACAACTTATATTTAAGTCTTTTATCCACCTTGAATTTATTTTTGTGTATGGTGTAAGTTGGTGCTCAAGTTTCATATTTTTGCGTGTAGCTGTCCAGATATCCCAACACCATTTGTTGAAGAGGCTAATTTTACTCTATTTTATGTGGTTGACCCCTTTGTTGAAAATTAATTGGCTGTAAAGACTTGGGTTTATTTCTGGGCTCTCTATTCTGTTCCATCGGTCTATCTGTCTATTTCTATGCCAGTACCAGGCTGTTTTGATTACAGTGGCCTTGTAATACAGTTTGATATCAGGTATTGTGATTCTTCCTACTTTGCTCTTCTTTCTCAAAATTGCAGCAGGTATTCGGGGTTGTTTATTGTTCCATATACATTTTTGAAGTATTTGTTCTATATCTGTGAAATATGCCATTGGTACTTTGATAGGGATTGCATTGAATCTATAAATTGCTTTGGGTGGTATGGACATTATGATGATATTGTTTCTTCCAATCCATGAGCACGGTATATGTTTCCATTTGTTCATGTCTTCCATGATTTCTTTCTTCAGTGTTCTGTAGTTTTCTGAGTACAGGTCTTTTACCTCCTTGCTTAGGTTTATTCCTAGATATTTTATTCTTCTCGTTGCTATATCAAATGGGATTTTCTTTCCTGCTTTCTGCTTCTGATGTTTCATTGTTGGTATACAAAAATGGCTTTGACTTCTGGATATTTGACTTTGTATCCCGCTTTTTTGCCAAATTCATTTATTAGGTCGAGTAGCTTTTTAGCAGAGTCTATAGGATTTTCTATATACACTATCATGTCATCTGTAAACAATGACAGTTTTGTTTCCTCCTTTCCAGTTTAGATGCCTTTTATTTCCTCTTCCTGTCTGATTGCTGTATCTAAAACTTCCAATACTATATTGAATAGAAGTGGTGATAGTGGACAACCTTGTCTTGTTCCTGATCTTAGTGGGAGAGATTTTAGTTTTTGCCTATTGAGTATGATTTGGCTGTAGGTCTCTCATACATGGCCTTTATTATGTTGAAGAATGCTCCCTCTATTCCCACTTTGCTGAGTGTTTTTATCATAAATGGGTGCAGTACCTTACCGAATACTTTTTCTGCATCTATGGATATGATCATGTGATTTTTGTCTTTGCTTTTGTTTATGTGATGTATTATGTTTATCAATTTTTGAATATTGTACCATCCTTGCATCCCTGGGATGAATCCCACTTGATCATGGTGAATGATCTTTTTAATGTATTGCTGGATGCGGCTTGCCAATATTTTGTTGTGGATTTCAGTGTCTATGTTCATCAGCAATATTGGCCTAAAGTTTTGTTTTTGTGTCTTTATCTGGTTTTGGGATTAGGATGATGCTTACTTCATAAAAAGAGTTTGGGAGTCCTCCATTATTTTGGATTCTTTGGAATAGTCTATGAAGGATAGGGGTCAGCTCTTCTGTGAATGCTATGTAGAATTCTCTTGTGAAAGCATCTGGTCCAGGGCTTTTGTGTGTCGGGAGTTTTTTGATTACTGCTTCAATTTCATCAGCTGTTATTGGTCTATGCATGCTTTTTGCTTCTTTTTTGTTCAGTTTTGGGATATTCTATTTTTCTAGAAATTTGTCCATTTCACCCTGGTTTCAAATTTCTTGGCGTATAGTTGTTTGTAGTAGTTTCTTAAAATCCTTTGTATCTCTATGGTATCAGTTATAATCCCTCTTTCATTTCTGATTGTTTTTATTTGGGTTCTCTCACTTTCTTTTTGAGCCTGCTTAAAGGTTTGTCAATTTGGTTTATATTTTTGAAGAACCAGCTCCTGGATTCACTCATCCTTAGAATTGTGCTTTTAGTCTCTATGTCATTTAATTCTGCTCTGATCTTGGTTATTTCCTTCCTTCTACTTGATCTGGGCTGTCTTTGTTATTGTTCCTTGAGTTCTTGTAGGTGTAGGGTTAGGTTGTTTGTTTGAAATGTTTCTATGTTTTTTAGGTAGGCCTTTATTGCTATGAACTTCCCTCTCAGGACTGCCTTTGCTGTGTCCCATAAGTTTTGGGTTGTTGTGAGTTCATTTTCATTTGTTTCCAGAAACTTTTTGATTTCTTCTCTAATCTCATTCTTGACCCATTCATTGTTTAATATGAATCAATCTCCATGATTTTGAGTGTTTTGGGGTTGATTTCTAGTTCCAGTCCCTTGTGGTTGGAGAAAATGCTAGATATGATTTCAATTTTCTTGAATTTGTGGAGGCTTGTTTTGTGTCCTAACATGTGGTCTATCTTTGAAAGTGTTCCATGTGCATTTGAAAAGAATGTGTATTTAGCTTGTTTAAGGTTAAAGACTCTCTATATATATCATTTAAGTCCATTTCATCTAGGGCATTGTTCAATGCCACAATATCTTTGTTGATACTTTGTTTGGAAGATCTGTCTATTTTTGACATCGGGGTGTTAAAATCCTCTACTGTAATTCTGTTGCTGTCAATGTCTTTCTTGAAGTACTCCAAGATTTTCTTTATGTATTTGGGTGCTCCTATGTTGGGTGCATATATATTTACAATATTTATGTCTTCCTGGTGGAGTCATCCCTTGAGTATTATGAAGTTTTGTTCTGGGTCTCTCTTTATAGTTCTTTTTTTTAAAGTCTATTTTGTCTGATATGAGTATTGCTACCCCAGCTTTTTTTTCCTGTCCCTTTGCTTTGAAAATTTGTTTCCAGCCCTTCACTTTCAGTCTGTGTAGGTTTTTTGTCCTGAGGTTGGTCTCTTGTAGGCAGCATATGTGTTGATAATGCTTTCTTATCCATTCAGGTATTCTATGTCTTTTGATTGGAGCATTTAATCCATTTATCGTTAAGGTTATTATTGATAGGTACTTATTCATTGCCATTTTTTCATGCTTGTGTTCCTCTCTCTCTCTCTCTTTTCCTTTCTTTCCTTAAAGCAGTCCCTTTAGCATCTCGTGCAGAGCTGGTTTGGTGGAGGTGTATTCTTTTAGACTTTTTTGGTCCAGGAAGCTCCTTATTTGGCCATCTATCTTGATTGAGAGCCTTGCTGGGTACAGTAGCCTTGGTTGCAGGCCTCTGGTTCTCATTACTTGGAATATTTCTTGCCATTGTCTTCAGGCTTGGAGCGTTTCCATTGAGAAGTCAGCTGCTAGTTTTATTGGGACTTCCCTGAATGTTACTTCCTGTTTCTCCTTTGCTGCTTTTAAGATTCTCTCTTTGTCTTGGAATTTTGCCATATTTGTGATGATGTGTCTTGAAGTGGACCTGTTTGGGTTCCTTTTGATTGGTACTCTCTGTGCTTCCTGGATTTGTGTGACTTTTTCTCTCATTAGATTAGGGAAGTTTTCCATCATTACTTTTTCAAACACGTTTTCTATCCCTTGGTCTTCTTCTTCTCCTTCTGGTATCTCTGGTATACGGATATTATTATTGTTCATGTTGTCCTGCATTTCCCTTAATCCCTCTTCATTTTTTTCTGAGCCTCTTTTCCTTTTCTTGCTCTTTCTGGGTGTTTTTTTCTACCTTGCCCTCCAGCTGGCTGATTCTATCCTCTGCTACATGGAGTCTTCTTTTTATTCCTTCTACTGTGTTCTTCAGTTCAGAAATTGTATTCTTCATTTCCTCTTGCCCTTGTTGATAGTTCCTATTTTCTTTTTTATGTTAATAGAGTGTACAGTGAGTTCATTATAGTTTCCCTGTAGTTTCTGGTAATTCTCTGTGAGCTCATTGAGTTTCCTGACAATCAATATTGAGTGCTTTGAACTCAATATCTGATAGTTGACTTGCCTCTGTTTCATTTATCATTCTTTCTGGGGCTTCCTCCTTTCCTTTCATTTGAGGATTCTTTCTTTGTCTCCCAATTGTTTGTAAAACTCTTCCTGCTATCCTCTGCTTCTTAAATTGATCTGTTTTGACTCCTTGACTGTATGGTATGAACTTCTATGGTATAATACCTGTGAGATTCAGTGGTGCTGTCTTCTTAATCTCCTGAGCTCGCTGGTCTTGGGCTATTGTTTATGTTGGCTCTCTGCATGCCTTTGGGTTTTGATTGTTGTTGCGTCTTCTTTGGTGGGTCTTTTCCTCCAGCTGGTTTACTGGAGGTCACTCTGTCTACCACACCTTGTATTCTGTTGTGCAGATGTGGACAGGTAATGTTCAAGCTGATTCTTCCCTGTGAACAAGGTTCTGACACTTCTCTCTCACTCTTGTTCAGTTGTTTATTGTGGGTAATTTCTCCACCAATTGGTTGTATTTTTAGGTCAGTCCTGGATTGAGGTTAGTGTTGGTTCCACTTCCTCCTTCACCTTCTTCCATTTTTTTCTGTTGGTGGTTCCTTTGTTGGTGGATTTCCTCTTCCAGGAGGTGTAGTGGTGTTTGCCATTTCCATCTTGCAATTTCTGTGGAGTAGCAACGTGAAATTTGTCTCACTGCCTCTGTTTTTTGGGATGGCCCCTGTTTGGGTCTAACTCTGGTCTTTTCACAGCTTCAGGTTTTAATGTCTCACCTGTTGGAAAATAAGCAAGAAAAAAAGAGAGGGAAAGAAAGAAGGAAGGGAGAAGGAATAAAAAAAGGAAAGGAAGGAAAGGTATTAAGAAAGAATTAGAAAAAAATAAGCAGGAAAGAAGAAGGAATAAAAAAGAAGGAAGGAAAGAAAGGAAGAAGAAATTAAAAGAAAAAAATTAATTTAAAAATTTTAAAAAATAAAAGAAGGCAGGAACAAGGAATAATAAAGGAAAGGGAGGAAGAAGGAGTAAAAAAAGAAAGAAAGACTGAAAGGAAGAAGGAATTAAAACAACAAAAAAAAAAGCCTTCTCCTGGCTTTAAACCAGTCAGGCCTGTTCTTCTGTTCTTCCTGGCTGCATTAGGCTGGGAAGGTATTGGTTTCTCTTTTCTCCCTTCCTGAAATACACTCTTCACTGTTGTCCAGCCTCCAACGCAGTTCCTAGGTACCCTTCTATGCTCAACCCAGGCCTTTAGTTTTCCAGTTGTGCTGTCCTTGAGGTGCACCAATTAGGGGCAATTCACATACCACCTTCTTGCTCTTTGCTGACCTACTTGCTAGGGACTCTCAGCACCCCTTCTGGGTAGTTTAGCCCCCCACTGAGTCAAGTCTTTCTGAGGGCTGCAGCTCTCCTCTGTGGGGCGCTTCTGCCTTTCTCCTACAGAGCCATTCAGCCCTGCAGGGTTCAGGGGCTGGGTGGGAGGCGCTTCCTCCCGGCACCCCAGGCATGAGCTCCATGGACTTGTGTGTACCGCCCCTCAACCATGCTTCTGGAGTGGGTGCAGGTGGGCCACTGCCAGGCCATGGATCACTGGGTGCGCATCATCCCCAGTGCTCCTGGACTGGGCGTGGGCGAACCACAGGTGGGCCGGGGGTCACTGGTTGTACACTGTTCCCAGTACTTCTGGAGTGGGTATGGATGGGCTACTGCCAGGCTGCGGATCACCAGGCACAGGCTGACCCTGGGGCTGGGGGGCAGGGGCGTAGGAGGCGAAAGGCTGCTGTGGAGAATTCCCCAAACAGCTGCAGAGTGCCTCTTTTTTTCTCTTTTTCTTTTTGAAAAATTCCTCCTATTGAAGCTCACAGTCCAAATAAGCACCTGGCCTCTCACAGAGCCCAGCGTGGCTCTCTCCTAAGAATCTTGCAGCAGATCCGGCAGGTGCAGGGCCTGGGGCTGCAGCCTGTCCTGGTCCCCGTGCTGGTCCCGGGGACCTTATTGTCCCAAAGCACTCTCCTTACTGCCCTATCATTCAATGTCCCCTATAATTTTTGATCTCTAATCTTCATATATGCTGGAATACCATTAGCTGTTTGCTCTGTTCCTCAGAAGATCAGCTACATGTTTCACCAGTGGGCAGGGGAGGGGAAAGTGGATTCTGCTCCCAACTATCTTGCTGCTGTCTTCCCTGTTTGTTAATTTTTTTTTTTACTAAAACCTCTTGGGTTGTCTGGGTATATGATTTTACTATCAGCAAAACTAATTTTTTAATCATTTTCTCTTAATATTAAAATGATTTCATAAATGATAACAATAATTTCATCATTTTCTCTTAATTTTCAAAGAAATGTTTATTGCTTCATTAATTTAGTGATTGGACAACAAAAATGCCTATCAATATAAAAATAATTGAATAAATGTTGACTTATCCACAAAACTGAATGCTTACTAACTCTGGAAATAAGTTAACTTGCATAGATTTCAACTATGAAGGGTGAAATGAGAAAAACAAAGTGCAATGATATAATTTCATTTTTCTAAAATAAAAAAAGTTCCCTGGCCAGTGTGTCTCTGGTGGTTGGAGCATCATACAGTAAACCAAAGGGTTGTAGGTTTGATTCCCTGTCAGGACACATACCTAATTTGCCAGCTTGGTCTCTGTTCGGTGTGTCTATGGGAGAAAACCAATCCATGTTCCTCTCTCACATTGATGTTTTTATCTCTCTCTCTCTCCTTCTCTCCATAAAAAGCAATGAAAAAATGTTCTTGGGTGAGAATAAAAAAATAAAATAAGAGAAAAATATCTTTATGAAGTTATATGTACTAAATATGTATTTGATTATCTACATGCAGAGAAAACTATGAAAGATACCAATTACTGTATGTCATACTGGCAGTGGTAGATGAGAAGAAAAAAAGAAGCAAGCACAAGTAAACAAGAGAGACTGCATTAAGAGATTACTTATAAGAAACAACACCTACAAATACAATCCCATTCATGTTAAATTACATAGAGCTGTGTAAAAGAGACACATGAAGAGATGGTCAAAGCAATATTAGTGGTGCTCACGACCTCAGGTTGCATTTCAAGAGATTTTACTTTTACTGCTAATGAATTATTCAAAATTCTTACTATATAAATTCATTATATGATCATAAAACACAAGGTAATTTTTCATGGCAAAATTAATAAACAAAAAAGCGAAATGCAGTAAGGGCAATTCCAGCTCAAGTATCAATCTAGGTCTTTTGCAATCTGTTCTATATTGGTTAAGCAACTGATGGAAAACATAAGAAATCGGAAGACTAACAATTAAAACCAGATAATTTGAATGTACTGGCTTGAAGGGAAAACTTTGCAGTAGTCTTTTGGATGCATAATAGTGTGCACTGCTCCAGAAGTCTAGAAAACAGGAAGTAACTAGTTCTCAGTATCTCAGGATGAATTATTTCTGACAGGTTTTCCCCATCTTTGAGTCACTGTGGACAAGATTCCAAGTCTTAAGTGGAAAATCCAGTTTGGCTCACATGCTCAACATTTGGCCAGAGGAGGCTGGATTTTGTTGGTTTAGTCTCGCCAAGATTACATTTGATAGGGAAGGAGAATTATTTGCTAAAAGTGATTAGGGTGCATTAACCCAAAGAAAGAGACAGACAGCCTGAAAAGGTAGAAGAATAAATACCAGATGTACTTGCAGTGGCTCACAGAGGCTGAGGGTCTGCCAGAGTACCGATGCTCTAGTAGGATGCCCACTGCTTAGTCCACTTCCATCTGAGATTCTCTTGCTTCCCATGAGCAACAGGGGTTCAGCCTGATTTCCTCTTCACTAAGTACATTCAGGGGACTTCTTTTCCTTCAGGTCTCATAGACTCCACTATTATTTGTCCTTCACATCAGACTTGCCTGTGGAGTTTAGGCTAATTGCTTCAAATGGACACAATGATACATCAATAAATCAAAACAAAGGAAAAATTGTAAACTGTCTTAGTAGAAGGAATAAATGACTTGACAAAAATCAGGTTAAAAGAAGTTACTACCATGAAAAATTCCGTTTTCATTGGACCACCATGGTTCCCTAGTGACAATAGAGGGATATATGACTGCTGAAAGAAAGTGTCCCTAACTAGTCTACCCTGATAGGGGCAGTTGTTTATTGAGATGAGTACCATCCATTCAAAATAAGTCAAGGAGACTCTAAGAGAGGAGAATTTCCTTCTTGACATGGAGAGGCCTACTCAAAAGGACCATTTTAGCATCCGTAGGGGGCACTCTGCCTTGAGGTATCTTTCAATGTGTGGTCTCTGAATAACGCTTAGTGGCTTAAAGCAACAATCATTTATTCTTCCTCTCAAATATGGGTCTACTGGGGTAACTGTTCCTTGCTTCAGGTATACAGGTTCCCTGGATACACCGTCTTGTCTCGCTCTAGGCTCCTGTAGAAGGGACAGCAGCCGCTCAGGGAAACTTTTCTCCTGGTACTGGCATAAGTGGGAGAGGACAAGCTTCCCCATGCAAACACATTTCCAGCTTCTTTTTGTAACACATCTGCTAACAGCTCATTGATCAAAGACAATCATTTGCTTAGCCTGACATCAAAGGGCTGGACTTTTCTACTCCTGTGGAGGTTGTGGTCCTGGCCAGAGTGTGAATGTTTTGTTTTTTTTTTTTTTTTTCATTACAATTGGAAACCACCTCAGTCCCCACAAGATGCTACCTGAGTGTGCCGAGTTATAGTCAGAACTGAGCAGTTGTGCTTTCCTCCCTTTTGAGTGGACAAAAAAACAACTTTAGAAAATTGTTGAAAGAAAAGAGAGAGGGGAAAAGAGAAAAGGGAGAAATCTGGAACTATATGCTTACTCTTAACCATCATTTTTTTGAGTGACAATATAATACATGATTAGGATTTTCCACATCATTTTCAGCATTTTCTACAATGTATATCTAATGTTTTCATAATCAGAAATAACACACACACATACACAAAGAAAATGTTCTCTAAGGTAACTTTTTCTTCACAGCTAATGGAAGCAAGAACAGCACAGAATTGATGGAGAGGAAGAGAGCATTTTTTAAAAATCTCTGTAACTTTTAAAGAGAAAGTGAATGTTGCAAAAACAGTAATTTTTTTTCATGCTATTTAAATTTTACAGTCAAGGCAGAGGCTAAAGATCACATTTTTATAAGGCACTGACTTTTTTTTTTTTTGTAGAACAAGAATTAGTGTCCATTATCAATTCTGTTAAGAGGAGGATGATTTATTGGGTCAAAGATGCTGACTTTCTTCTATTCTTCTCCCTCGGTTTCCTCATCTGCAAATTGAGGAGCTTGAACACAATGATCTTGAAGGTGCCTGAAAGATCTCACTTACGGTAATGCTAATTTTATTCCTGAAGCTCAATTATTTACCATTTAAAAATGCATGTTCAGCAGTGAAAGTCTTAATTCTTTACTCTCTCTTAATCTGATGTTTTTGTAGTAGCTGGCTCAGAAGCACATGTGGGCAGTCCATTATTGTTTTCCAGTTGTACAAATATTAATGTATATTGTAGAAATTTACAAATATAGTCAAAAGAAATAGAAATCATCTACAGTGCCACCAATATTACCCTTTCACAGTGTGTTTTCAGTGCATATATAATTTATTTTTAATTATATTGTCTATTTTTTAATTTTATCTATTATACAGATCCCTATGCAATTAAATTATCTTCTAAGAAGTTGTCTATAATGGCTAGGTGAGACTTAATAATTTAAAAAATATAAACTCTATTTTAATAACCTATTTTTGATCATTATGTTCTTTCAGTATTGATTAGGAATCATGAGCTTTGAGATTTGACAGTGTGAGTCTGAAATCCTGTGTCTATTGCTTATAGACTGTGACACTAGACAAGGGTCTTGATATGCTTAAACTTCATTTTCCTGGCCTACAAAATGGAAACAAAGTCCATATGTGTATACAATATTTATAAGTGCATAAGACTATATACTGTCTATATAGGGTTTCCTGTGAAGATGCAATACAATAAGACTTGTGCAGCAGGGTAATAGTTCAAGTCATAAATCATATGCTTACCCTCCATCCTGAGTGTCTTCACTTTCATTTCACAATGGCCAAAATTTGACCACAGTGCTATCCTGCCAAATATTTCCACTGTCCTCTCTGTGAGGTCCATTTAGGCTATATTTCCTGCAATTAGGTTATACTTTACCCCGATGTGATCAGGCTTGGATATTTGATAAGCTTTGGGTAGTGAAATATGAATGGAATTGACCTGTGTCACTTCTGGATCAGGGCTTTACCGGCCCTAATATGGCCCACCGTCTTCTCTTGCCCTTTGCCTCAAGATGGAGATACCCTGCATGGGGTTTACTCCTTCAGCCCTGGTGCTTTTCTAATGATTTAGTTTGCTTGGGTGGGGCCTAGAAATGTAGTTTTAATAAAATTTTGATTTAAAGTAGATGATTGCCCACATCTAGGAAAACTTAGCTTTTAAGTGTTTTCCAAATGTTTTAGTTGGTTCTTTTTTCTTTCAAATGGAAACAAACAAACCTCAACAGCATTAGAATCAGAATTCCCATCTCCTTTTCATGCTTCAAAAAGACCAAAAAATTAAGTTTTACAAGAGTAGGAATCCTAGTGTTTTGTTTACCTCTGGTATTGCCTGTTTAGGACAACGCATTGTACAGCTCAGTTCTTTCTGAGTAAATGCAAAATACCCTAATAAATAAATATTGTTTTCCAACATAATTTTGAAAAGTCAATCTATAATAATTCATCTCTTTTCTCCCTTAATGATCCCCTACTCCTGGATATTCAGAAAACACAGCCCTTTTCTGAATTTGAAAAACATACTTTATGACAACTTCAGATCCTTGATCTCCTCCATAAAAATAAGTGGGAGTTTTTCACTCTCTGCTTCTAAAAGAAAAGGTAAAACTCATATCAGCTCTTTTATTCTCTGTAGGTGTATTATAATAAATGCTAAAAATCAGTTATTTAAAAATAAAAACCAAGTCACAGTACCATTTGTAATGACAATATCTGGGAAGCTCTTTTTTCTATTATTTGAAAAGTTATTGTATATCATCATCTTTTAGTTTAAAAGGAAAAAATAAAACATTTGATTTAAAAATAATAACAGAGTGTTCCCAATTATCTAGCATATTTCAGAGAAAGAAGTTAAAAACTTAAACCTCACCTATCCATGAAAAATTAATGTCCACCTTGGGTACACACCTATCTGCTCCCTATCATAATCTTTATCACAACTTTGCAATTTGATCCATGGTTCAATTTCTTAAGTGAACTTCTTTTCCTCATAAACATAAATCATTATTATGTATTTTAGCTACATCATAAATATAATATAGAATAATATGTAGTAAATATCTAAATATGTTGATTATATTTAATGAAGAACAAAGTATTCAAATAGTAAACCTTATTCCAAATAATTCATTATTATCTTTTTCTATGAATTTTTTACATAGTTGAGATCATGTAGTATATATAATTTCACATCCTTCTATTTAATAGCTTAAGAATAACTCATTCATAAAAATTTTATAATCATAATTTAAAGAATATTAATATCATTCTAATTGAAGTTCAAGTGAATGGTTTTAATGTTTTAGTTCTTATCCATATATTAATTTAAAACCAAATATCAGGTTCATTTGTATTTTGAAACTAATCTTAGTTTATAACGTTAAAAAGTAACTAGTGACCATGTTTGTTTACTATTACTTTAAAATGCTGTGTCAGTAGCTTGAAACAACAAGCATTTAAAATACTTAACTCAGAACTGATACACTGTCACTTCTACCCATATCTGTACTGAAGACAGGCCAGCTACATGGTTCAGTTCAATATCAATGTGTAGAAAAGTACTTTCTCTACAGAGGTTAGAATGGGAAAGTAAGAAAGACTGTTTTCTGAACAGTAATCTTTTCTTTCCAGTGGCAAGTATGGCAAACTTATCCTCTTATTTATTATGTCAGGAATATGCTCTCAGATCATGTGAAACTGTCTTAAAAATTATTAGGGAATACATTTAAAAGAATAGGTGATGTATACCGTATGATCTCACAGGTAAGTGGAACCTAATCAACAAAACAAACAAGCAAGCAAAATATAACCAGAGACACTGAAATGAAGAACAAACTGACAATAACCAGAGGGGAGGTGGGAGAGGATAAGGGGGGAAAAGGAGGAGGGGTTTTCAGGAACATGTATAAAGGACATGTGGACAACACTGAAGGTGGGTAGGATCTAGAGTAGGAGGTGGGGATGGCTGGGGTGGGGGGTGGGGGTATGGTGAGGGGAAAATGGAGACAACTGTACTTGAACAACAATAAAACAAATGTAAAAAGAAAAAAAAGAACAGGTGATAAACACCCTTGGTTTATAATACTTGAAATTGTTTGATTGGCCAAGAGGACTTTCTTGCATTCCCAGAATCTAGCAGAAAACATGTACTACAGACTTTGTAAAAGTGGTAATACATAAGAATTTATGTGTCTGCAGAATTGAAAGTTGATAAGTTGCGAGTATTCTAATGGTTCAGATGTCTCTGTGGGGAATTGCTGTGCTTGAAATCAGACTCTTCTTTGACAAAACATTAAATAGAGGGAACCTATATCTGAGAAGAAAACTGCAAGTTAGAAAATATCTAGCAAACTAGTGCTCTTTTGAATGAAAACGTTTCCTTTGTGAAAATGAGGGTGTGTGGTGAGCTGAATAATATCTCCCAAACATATCCAGGTCTTAATTCCTGGAACCTGTGAATTTCATCTTGTGTGGCATAAATGACTTCACAAATGTGATTAAATTAAGGATTTTAAGATGAAAAGACTGTTCTAAATTATCTAGGTGTGTCCTAAATGTAATCCCAAGTGTCTTTATAAAGGCGAGGCAGAAGTGGATATGTAATTCCTTACTATGAAAGAAAAGAAGGCAATTTGGTGATGGAAGCCAAGATTGGAGTGATGCATTTTAAAGATGGAGGAAGGAGTCAGTAGCCAAGGAATAAGAGGACCACTGAAAGCTATAAAAACCAAGGAAAGAGATTCTCTCCTAGAGGCTCTAGAAAGAATGTGGCCCTGTCAATAACCTGATTTTAGCCCAGTGAAACCCATTTCAGTCTTCTGGTTTCTAGAACAGTAAGAAAATATGTTTATATTGTTTTAAGCCACCAAGTGTGTGGTTATTTTGTACAGCAACCAGAGGAAACAAATGCAGATCATACCTGAGAAAGTTGTAAAGTTTTTTTTTTTGTTTTCATATACATTTTTTCAATTACTTTATTGTTCTTCAATTACAGTTGTCTGCATTTTCTCCCCCCCCCCGCAACCTATGCAAACCCACCTCCCTCCCTTGCTTCCACCCCACCTCCCTTGGTTTTGTCCATGTGTCCTCTATAGTGGTTCCTGAAAACCCTTCTCTCCACAGTCCCCTTCCCTCTCCCCTCTGGCTATTGTTAGATTGTTTTTAATTTCAATGTCCCTGGTTATATTTTGCTTGCTTTTTTTCTTTTGTTGATTATATTCCATTAAAGGTGAGATCATATCGTATTTGTCTCTCACTTCCTGGCTTACTTCACTTAGCATAATGCTCTCCAGTTCCATCCATGCTGTAGCAAAGGGTATAAGTTCCTTCTTTATCTCTGCTGCATAAAATTCCATTGTGTAAATGTACCATAGTTTCTTTATCCATTCATTTGCTGATGGGCACTTAGGTTGCTTCCAGCACTTGGCTATTGTAAAGTTTTTAAATTGATATACAGATTGGAAGACTCTGCAAACAAAAAAATCACAATATTTTGTTCAATGTGCAATATTTGATTAAATGAGTTTCTGTAGGAACTAAGTGTGTTTTAGACTTTACTGATCTGAGGAAATGGTTTTGTTAAAAACTAGGAATGGAGGTCTTCAGCTTACTATGTGTTGGCTTATGTCTGACAAAAAGACGTTGCAGTCTTAATCCCCGATACCTATGAATGTGACCTTATTTGGTAATAGGATCATTTCAGATGATTGAGTTAAGATCATTAAGTTAAGGTCATTGAGTTAAGGTCATTAAGGTGTGTCCTAATCCAGTATGGCCCTTTCCCTTATCAGAGGAGGAAATTTAGACACATGACAGATGTGCACATGAAGAGAATGCATGTGAAGATGGAGGAGAGATTGGGGTTGTGCCACAGAAACCAAAGAACACAAAAGATGACCAGCCAGCTACCAATAGCTCTCAGGGAGGTATAAAGCAGATTCTTCTTCATAGTCCTTGGAAGGAACAACTCCGCAACACTTTGTTCTAAGACTTCTAGTCTCCAGAACTTTGACACAGTGCATTTGTTGTTTAAGCCACCTAGTTGTGGCTTTGTCTGAGCAGCAGTAGAAAATGAATACACAGATACTGATGAGAATTTGTGCATCAAAGCTTTTTTTACCAAACCACATCATGGCCAACTACATCTGAAAGTCCTCTTAATTATTATTCCTAAAGGCTAATGCCAAGACTTCCCTCTGGAATTACTTTTAATCAAGTTTTGTTTTGTTTTGATTTTTGTTTGTATTTAAATTTTAAATGCATGAATTCCTAAGTAGCTAATTCTCTGTTTAATTTGGCAAGCTTCCTTGCTAACACATTTAAACCAACTTTCTGTCTTTGTCTCTATAACTCTGCTTCTCTGTCTCTGTTTATCTGTCTTTCTCTTTGTCATTCTCTCTCTGAGCTATAACAGTAAAGTCCAGATTTTATGGACCATGAACTAGACAGGATTGTTTTTAACTAAAATCCACTGGTATGGGCTCTGGCGAAACTTTTTCACAAAATCCGATGAGAGCAGAGCCCATTAAGTAATGAAAAGATCACAGAAGTTTAGTTACAGAGTTACAAAGCTCTTCATTGTCTCTTTATTTTCCATTCATCTATATGTTCCAAAAGCCAGAACTGAAGTGTTTGTATCCTCTATAAATTTTGGTTTTGGGTTGGCTTGCTGAGTGGTAATTCTCTTTCTGTGACTAAGAAAGAGAAAATACAAATGGAAGATTTCACAAGGTCTTGAATATAGCTGGTTCCAGAGGGGCGGTGGAGGCACGCCCTCCAGGACTGATAATAGGGAGTTCTGGGGGTTGTGCATCTTTATTTGATCTGTCTGTTCACATCCCTCTCTCTTATCAGAGGGCAGCACTCCCAGCCTCAGGTTTGGAGGCTGCCACCGAAGGAACTTCTGAGAACTGAGGGTAGGGTCTGAGAGGACAGCGCTCAGAGCAGCTCAGATCAGGTTTCTCCCAGTGCTTTGTGGAGTGAAGTTAGGTCCCAGGAGTGCTTGCTCCTGCCTGTCAGCTCCACAGTGGGACCAGAGGCTGACAGACAGGAGCAAGTGCTCCTGGGTCCACAGTGGAACCAGTTGTGCACCAAAGGCTACTGCAAGGGCTGGGTTCTCTTTTAGTCTTACTCCTAGAGAGTTTATTTTTTGAAATAAGGGCCTTTGAGTTGATGCTGGGTGGAGTGGAGGTGGGCTAGTGAGTGAAGAAGAGATGCTTATTAGTTTGGTTTCTTTAAAGTGGAGAATTCTATATATGAAATGTGTATAGTTATTGTCACCAAGTTTAGTCACACCTACTGCTGAGAAATGACATTTTTTTGTAAGGTGTAAAGAATAATTTGATGGGGTTTTAGAATGGAGAAAGGTTCATGTCATCTTGTTCACTCTTCCAGTGTTCAGGAGTCAGATAACCATAATAACTAACAACTTTTAAGAGTTCACTAAGGGCCAGATACTGCTTTCTATATTTTTCCTGAAATAATTCACTTAATCCTCATAAGCACCTCTTAAGGTTATTATTAAAGCTATTTTTGTAGGTGAGAATACGAAGATAGAGAGGGTTTGAGCTTCACTGAGCCAGCAAATAGGAGGCAAATATGGTTTAGCAATTTAGCAGAGGAAAACAGTTTTAACACTTCTTAAATGTTGGGAACTTATTTACAATAGTTGAGAAAGAACTGAAAAGAAAAATGAGGAGCAATATCCCTGCCAGACTGAAAATATATTACCTAAAACTTTCTTCAGTATCTGGAGTGTTGCTATGTATTTCCTGTATCCAGACAGAGGTGTGTGTGTCTGTATTGTTTGTTTAAATCTATTAGATGATTAACATTATAATAGCTAGTTTGTTTTGCTATTATAAATATATATTTTCTTCTTATATTGAAACTAAGTTTGTCCCCTAGGATGTATTTATTTATTCCTTTTCTTACTTAGTGATTCAGCATATGTTGATTAAATATCTGCTATTTGCAGATCTTGTGTTAGGCCCTGAGGATACTTCAGAAAACAAGACACATTCTTTGCTCTCACAATTTTTACATTTTAGCTTTATTTTGTCTGCACCTGCTATAGTATTAGAACAAAATTCCTCATTGAAGCACTAGAAAAAGTATAAGAAAGGCAAGGATGAAGGAGAAATGCAGTCCTGGGGGAGTCACCAGAAGTCGGGACAGGGGCTGTGCTGAGCCCAGTCCTTGTCTAAGCTGCCTTTCTTTCTTGTTTCTTTGTTTTTCTCCTTAAGCCAACAAACAGATGCAAGTAGCCCCCAATTAGCTTAGCCAAAGAGGTTCCTTAAAAGCTTAGGGCTGTGGGGAGCCGAGGTTGAGCATTTGCTGGACTCTAAAGGTCACTGGCTTATCCAGGCAGCTGGTGGAGCCTCCTGTTCCTTTTTCTTTTGATCATACACTTTGTGCTAAACTGTAGTCATTTGCTTGTATAAATGCAGATGTGAGTCCTTTTATTTTTTCTCCATCCTCCACTGAAATACAATTAAAAGGTCAGCAATGGATCTTGAACAAATTGTGCCCGAGGGGAGGAGAGAGGAAGCAGAAGGAGTGCTTTGTTCGCGGATTAACTTGTTTATGACAGAGCTAAAAACATTTTGTTTCCAGCAGAGTATTATGCATTTGTCAATAACATCAGGACTGGAAAGGGCAAAAATCTGCCTATTTGTCACAGGGTCCCCACATGCTTAAGAATCCAGTCCCAGCAGAGAGACTGGCAAATGCCTGTACTCATCCTGATAACACTCCTGCTCTGGCCACGCTTTGTCACAGGAAACCCTGGAATGAGGATTTGAGTACAATTATTTATGCCGTGATATGTTAGTAAGGGAGTGAGGAAATAAGATGGAAGGGATGGAAGGGATGGAAGTCGATAGAGGATGTATTAATGTGTAGGTTACGGCTGTGGGCAACTGGGGCTCATTCTGGCTGGAATCTCTAGGAGATGGGGTGGAAAATGCCTCAGAGTTGTCCTACCCAAAAAGTGAAGATACAGTATATATGCACCAACTGCTTTTGTTGTTGGCAGAGTGCTTTTCCCAGGGATTCAGATTCCACAATCTTCTAGCTGAGTACTCTATAGTATGCAGAGACAGCTTTGCAATAGAAAAGTACAGCGCTTGCAGTACGAAGTAGGTATGTAGAGGATCACTAGACAACCCCATCTTTGCATTAATCCTGGTAGGAAGGGAAGAACAAAGACCTAATGATTTCACCAGACCCTGAGGCATACCATCTTGTCAGTAGTACAAAAACCATTACCCAGGAATGGGTCAACAGTTTATCCTTTCAAGGTAACTAATGGGAAAGAAAAGGCAAGGAAAAGCAGTATGCTGTGAGAGCCTGAGAATCTGGCTCCAGGCCTGGACAACTGGATCACATCTCCCTGAAACAACATCCATATCAGTGGCTGGAGCTCGCAGCCCATGGACTTCATCTTCCTCAAGTGGCATTTTATTTTACCAATAGGATGATGTGTGTTTAAATAAAAATTTTGCCAATTTATGCTAATCTAGAGGGTTCACATAAAAAATATCTCTAATTTTCATTGGAAACAAAAACACCTGGTAGGATCTGGCAATGCTGGGATTGCTTTTTTATGTGGCCACAATTCTTGGAAGGTAAATATTCTTCTTCTTACATGGGTATGGACTTCCTTTGGTCACAATATTAATCACCATTACTGTCCAAACTGTCCTCCAACCATGAAGACTGGAAGTTAGTTGCATTTCTCAGAGAGATTGTGCTTTTGCCTTTCTTATATCCTATTTATATTCCCTACCTAGCTTCTGTAAGTTATGAGTGAGTATCCTCTGATTTTTATAATCTGCTCACTTCACAACTACACTCTGTGAAAGACTAGTGGATAACTGCTTTCTCAGAGTTTTTTTGGTCCTCTATAACTCCATCCCCACAGTCAGAAAAGTGTTCTAATTCTTGACTGATATTTAAGATATTCAAGAAACTTCCTTTATCTCGACTCAAATTGCCTCAACTTATAACACATCTATAACACATGCAAATTGTATTCCAGGCAAATTGTCCAAATCATAATATCCAGATTCCATCATAACAGTTATGTTTTCTTGTCTCAAACCAAACTACTCATCTTCTGACCTAAAATTGATTGTTCTTCCTTATAAGTGGCAAATTGAGAAACAAGAGTTTTATTCTTCTCTTTTTATGTCACAGAGCACATCCAATTCATCAGCAAATTTTTTCATTATTCAAAATATAACAGTGTTCCAACTGCTATATTCCACATTATCCCCAAAGCTACCATTATAGCATAGGCCACCATCTCTTCTCTTTTGGTTATGCTAATGGTCTCTAAATAGGGTTATCTGCTTCCACCATTGTTCCCTAGCAGTCTATGCCCAACACAGCAGGCAATGTGATTCTTATGAAAGCTAGGTCATATTATGCCATCCTTTACTCAAAGCCTCCCTCCCATGTTCTCTCTGATCTCATCTTCTTAATGTATTCTACCCCCTACCTCCATCAATCTGTTTCAGCTATACTCACTTCCTTGTTTTTCCCTGAAAAACCTAGACATGCTCATTCTTTGGGACCTGTGCACTTGCTGCTTCCTTCTGCATGGGAAGCTATTGCCCTGTCACCTACAAAATATACAGTCTAATTTACTTTAGGACACAGGTCCAATGTCATCTGCATGAGGTCTTCTCTTACCACTCTTAAAAATTGTAACTCATGCCCTGGCCAGTGTGGCTCAGTTTGTTGGCGCATCATCTTGTGGACTGAAGTGGTGCAGGTTCAATTCCTGGTCAGGGCACATTCCTAAGTTGCAGGTTTGGTCCCTGATCTGTGAGCATACTGGGAGGCAACCAACTGATGTTTCTCTCACATGGATGTTTTCTGTCTCTCCTTCCCTCTCCTTCTGGAATCAACCAATAAATATATTTAAAAAAAATTGTTATTCAGATAAAGAAGATGGCGGCGAGATAGGTAGGAGTGGAGTCCACTTTCCCCTGTGTGCGGGTGAAACATCTAACCAATTGTAGGCCTAAGCTGGGCACAGAAGGACACTGAGGAACTGGGCCAGAGGCAGGTCGAGTGCCACTCAGGAATGGAGAAAAGAGAAACCAATTCCCCCCTCAGCCTACTGCAGATAGGAAGTCCAGCACAATTGACTTACCCAGTTTGAAGTCAGCAGGAGGGTTTTTTTGTTGTTGTTGTTGGGTTTTGTTTTGTTTTGGTTTGGTTTGGTTTGGTTGTTGTTCTTTTTTAATAATTCCCACAAGTGAGACAAGAAAACCAGAAACTGTGAAAAGACCACAGTTGGACCTAAATGGGGGTCACCCCAACAGCTGAGACAGTGAGACAAATTTCACTTTGCTACTCCAGAGGACTTGCAAAATATTGTATATTTGTATTTTTTTATTATTCTTACATCTTTCATTTTACTAGTATTTGTATATTTCTCTTCTTTCTGTTTAGTCTTTTTTGCTTTACTGGTTGAATTGCATTGTTTGACTTGTTTCCTATATTCTCTCATAAATAGTGTATTTTTAACTTACTGTCTTTCACTTCACTGTGTTCCATTAAAACACCGCTCTAGGTCCTATACTTCCTAATCTAGTTTTCCAGATCACATAGAGTCTGTCATATGATTGTTGCTCCACTAGCATAGTAAATAATTGCTGTTCCATACAATTGTAAATACTACACAGCACCCCCACCCCCCAGGTCTTAGCCCACTCCACTATTTCCCAAACTTTACTACTGTTATGGTTAACTCTATTCTCTCACATACTATATCTATTTTCTTTCCTTTACTCTCACGTCACCTCATAATCTGACCTCCCACAAGCTCACTGCTTTCTAGATCTAACTCAAAATCCTCCCCCATATTAACTAGATCCTAATTCCCGCCCTTTCTTAAAAGTGACTAGTGGGTGAAATATCCCGGTTAACACTATACATATCCAAAGGATCTCCTATCTCTTCTCTAAAGGTTAGTACATTAAGTATAGAATACATTCCTGCTGTCTTAAACCATTTTGCCTCCCCCCTCCAACTGATCATAAAAAAGAGTAGGTAGAAGCTGTGAACACCAGGATATCTGCTGGAAGAGAAAACCCACCAACAAAGGAAACATCAACAGATAACAAATAAGAAGGTGAAGGAGGGAGAGGAACCCACATTAACCTCAAACCAGGACTGACTTGGAAATATAACCAATTGGGTGGAGAAACTACCCACAATAAACAACTGAACAAGAGTGAGAGAGAAGTGTCAGAACCTTGTTCACATGGAAGAATCAGCTTGAACATAACCTGTCCACATCTGCACAACAGAATATAAGGTGTGGTAGACAGAGTAACCTCCAGTAAACCAGCTGAAGGAAAAGACCCACCAAAGAAAGACCCAACAACAATCAAAACCCAAAGGCATGCAAAGAGCCAACATAAACAATAGCCCAAGACCAGCAAGCTCAGGAGATTAAGGAGACTGCACCACTGAATCTCACAGGTGTTATACCCTAGAAGTTCATACCATAAAGCCAGGGAGTCAGAACAGATCAATTTAAGAAGCAAAGGATAGCAGGAAGAGTCTCACAAACAATGGAAAGACAAAGAAACAATCACCAAATGAAAGGAAAGGAGGAAGCCTCACAAAGAATGATAAATGAAACAGAGGCAAGTCAACTATCAGATATTGAGCTCACAGCATTGGTTATCAGGAAGCTCAATGAGCTCACAGAGAATTACCAGAAACTACAGGGAAACTACAATGAACTCACTGTACACTATATCAACGTGAAAAAGGAAACAGAAACTGTCAAGAAGAGCCAAGAGGAAATGAAGAATACAATTTCTGAACTGAAGAACACAGTAGAAGGAATCAAAAGCAGGCTCCATGAAGCAGAGGATAGAATCAGCCAGCTGGAGGACAAGATAGAAAAACACACCCAGAAAGAGCAAGAAAAGGAAAAGAGGCTCAGAAAAAATGAAGAGGGGTTAAGTGAAATGCAGGACAACATGAAACATAATAATATCTGTACAATAGGGATACCAGAAGGAGAAGAAGAAGACCAAGGGATAGAAAACTTGGTTGAAAAAGTAATGATGGAAAACTTCCCTAATCTAATGAGAGAAAAAGTCACACAAATCCAGGAAGCACAGAGAGTCCCAATCAAAAGGAACCCAAACAGGCCCACTTCAAGACACATCATCATTAATATGGCTAAATTCCAAGACAAAGACAGAATCTTAAAAGCAGCAAGGGAGAAACAGGAAGTAATGTACAGGGAAGCCCCGATGAGGTTAGGAGCTGACTTCTCAATGGAAATGCTCCAAGCCAGAAAGGAATGGCAAGAAATATTCAAGTAATGAGAATCAGAGGCCTGCAACCAAGGCTACTATACCCAGCAAGGTTCTCAATCAAGATAGAAGGCCAAATAAGGAACTTCCCAGACAAAAAAGTCTACAAGAATACACCTCGACCAAACCAGCTCTGCAAGAGATGCTAAAGGGACTGCTTTAAAAAAAAGGAAGGAAAAGAGAGAGAGGAACACAAGTATGAAAAAATGGCAATGAGTAAGTACCTATCAATAATAACCTTAAAGTAAATGGATTAAATGCTCCAATCAAGGGACATAGAATAGCTGAATGGATAAGAAAGCACGACCCACACATATGGTGCTTACCCACCCCAGGACAAAAGACCTACAGAGACTGAAAGTGAAGGGCTAGAAACAAATTTTCCAAGCAAACACACAGTAAAAAAAAGTTGGGGTAGCAATACTCATATCAGACAAAATAGACTTCAAAAAAAGGGCCATACCTAGCTAGTATAGCTCAGTGGATTGAGTGCGGGCTGTGAATCAAAGGGTTGTTAGTTTGATACCCAGTCAGGGAACATGCCTGGGTTGTAGGCCAGGTCCCCAGTGGGGGCCACATGAGAGGTAACCACACACTGATGATTCTCTCCCTCTCTTTCTCCCTCTCTTTCCTTCTGTCTAAAAATAAATAAATAAAATTAAAAAAAAACAAACAAACAAAGTACCATAAAGAGAGACCCAGAAATACACTTCATAATAATCAAGGGAAGAATCCACCAAGAAGACATAAACATTGTAAATATATATGCACCCAACACAGGAGCACCCAAATACATAAAGAAAATTTTGGAAGACCTCAAGAAAGTTATTGACAGGAACACAATTATAGTAGAGGATTTTAACAACCCACTGTCAAAAATGGACAGATCTTTCAAACAAAGTATCAACAAAAAAATTGTGGCATTGAACAATGCCCTAGATCAAATGGACTTAACTGATATATATAGAGCCATTCATCCCAAAGAAGCAAAATACACATTCTTTTCAAATACACATGGAACATTTTCAAAGATAGAACATATGGTGGGACACAAAACAAGCCTCAAAAAATTCAAGAAAACTGAAATCATATCAAGCATTTTCACTGACCACAAGGGACTGAAATTAGAAACCAACCCAAAGGAAAAAAACCCAAAACACTCAAAATCATGGAGACTGAATAGCATGCTGTTAAACAATGAATGGGTCAAGGACGAGATTAGAGAAGATCAAAAAGTTTCTCAAAACAAAAGAAAATGAACGTATAACAATCCAAAACATTTGGGACACAGTGAAGGCAGTCCTGAGAGGGAAGTTCATAGCAATAAAGGCCTACCTAAAAAAAATAGAAACATTTCAAACAAACAACCTAACCCTATGCCTACAACACCTTGAGGAATAACAATGAAGAAAGCCCAGAGCAAGTAGAAGGAAGGAAATAACCAAGATCAGATCAGAATTTAATGACATAGAGACTAAAAGCACAATTTTAATTTTAATGAATCCAGGAGCTGGTTCTTTGAAAAGATAAACAAAATCGACAAGCCTTTAAGCAGGCTCATTAAGAAAAAAAGAGAGAGGACCCAAATAAACTCAATCAGAAATGAAACAGGAGAGATTACAACTGACGCCACAGAAATACAAACGATTGTAAGAAACTACTATGAAGAACTGTATGCCAAGAAATTTAAAAACCTAGATGAAATGGACAAATTTCTAGAAAAATATAATCTTCCAAAACTGAATGAAGAAGAAGCAGAAAGCATGAACTGACCAATAACAGCAGATGAAATTGAAGCAGTAATCAAAAAACTCCCGACACACAAACGCTGTAGACTGGATGGTTTCACAGGAGAATTCTACAAAGCATTTAAGGAAGAGCTAACCCCTAACCTTCACAGACTATTCCCAAAAATCCAAAATGATGGAAGACTCCCAAACTCTTTTTATGAAGCCAGCATCATCCTAATCCCAAAACTAGATGAAGACACAAGAAAGAAAGAAAACTTCAGGCCAATATCACTGATGAACATTGATGCTAAAATTCTCAACAAAATCCTGGAAAACCGCATCCAGCAATACTTTAAGAAGATCATACACCATGGCCAAGTGGGAGTCATCCCAGGGATGCAAGGATGGTACAATATTTGCAAAACAATAAATGTAATTCATCAGATAAACAAAAGGAAAAAAAATCATATGATTATATCAATAGATAGGGAAAAAAACTCAATAAGGCACAGCACACATTTATGATAAAAACACTCAGCAAAGTGGGAATAGAGGGAGCATTCCTCAACATAATAAAGGCCATATATGAGAGACCTACAGCCAACATCCTACTAAATGAGCAAAGCTAAAATTTTTCCCACTAAGATCAGGAACAAGACAATGTTGTCCACAATCACCACTTCTATTCAATATAGTATTGGAAGTTTTAGCTAGAGCAATCGGACAAGAAAAGGAAATAAAAGGCATCCAAATTGGAAAGGAGGAAACAAAAGTGTCATTGTATGTATATGACATGATAGTTCACATAGAAAATCGTATAGACTCCCCCAAAAAGCTACTTGACCTAATAAATGAATTTGGCAAACCAGCAGGATACAAAGTTGATATCCAGAAATCAAAGGCATTTTTGTATACCAACAGTGAAACAGCAGAAGCAGAAATCAGGAAAAAATCCCATTTGATATAGCAACAAGAAATATAAAATACCTAGGAATAAACCTAACCAAGGAGGTAAAAGACCTATACTCAGAAAACTACACAACACTGAAAAAAGAAATCATGGATGACACAAACAAATGGAAATGTATACCATGCTCATGGAACAGAAGTCAACATCATCAAAATGTCCATACTACCCAAAGCAATTTATAGATGCAATGCAATCCCTATCAAAGTACCAATGGCATATTTCACAGATATAGAACAAACACTTCAAAAATTTATATGGAACCATAAACGACCCTAAATACCAGCTGCAATTTGGGAAAGAAGAGCAAAGTAGGAGGGATCACAATACCTGTTATCAAATTGTGTTACAAGGCCACTGTAATCAAAACAGCCTGGTACTGGCATACAAATAGACAGATAGACCAAAGAAACAGAATAGAGAGCCCAGAAATAAACCCAAGTCTCTACGGGCAATTAATCTTCAACAAAGGGGACAGAAGCATAAAATGGAATAAAAATAGCCTCTTCAACAAATGGTGTTCGGAAATCTGGATAGCTACATGCAAAAAAATGAAACTCGAGCACCAACTTACACCATACACAAAAATAAATTCAAGGTGAATAAGAGACTTAAATATAAGTCATGACACCATGAAAGTCCTAGAGGAAAACATTGGTAGGAAAATCTCAGACATCCTATGCAGCAACATCTTCAATGATATATCCTGTAGAGCAAGGGACATAAAGGAAAGAATAAACAAATGGGACCTTATCAAAATAAAGAGCTTCTGTGGGGCTAAAGAAAACAGTATTAAAATAAAAAGAGAACCAACCATATGGGAAAACATATTTGCCAATGATACCTTGGACAAGGGTTTGATCTCCAAAATATATAAAGAAGTCATATGACTCTACTCCAGGAAGACAAAAAACCCAATTTAAAAATGGGCAAAACTCTTGAACAGACACTTCTCGAAAGAAGACATACAGAGGGCCCAGAGACATATGAAAAGATGCTCAACATCGCTAGTCATCAGAGAGATGCAAATTAAAACCACAATGAGATATCGCCTCACACCAGTCAGAATGGCCATCATATGCAAATCAACAAACAAGTGTTGGAGAGGATGCACAGAAAAGGGAACTCTGCTGCACTGTTGGTGGGAATGCTGACTGTTGCAGCCACCCTGGAAAACAGTATGGACTTCCTCAGAAAACTAAAAATGGAACTGCCTTTTGACCCAGCAATTTCACTGCTGGGATTATAACCCAAGAATCCTGAAACACCAATAAAAAAGAACCTAGGCACCCCAATGTTCATAGCAGCACAATTTACAATAGCAAGTGCTGGAAGCAACCCAAGTGCCCATCAGCAAATGAGCGGATCAAGAAACTATGGTACATTTACACAATGGAATTCTACACAACAGAGAGAAAGAAGGAGTTTATACCATTTGCAACAGCATGGATGGAACTGGAGAGCATTATGCTAAGCAAAATAAGGCTGGTGGTGAGGGACAAATACCATATGACCTCACCTTTAACTGGAATATAATGAACAAAAGAAAAAAGCAATCAAAATATAACCAGATACATTGAAATTAAGAACAATCTAACAATAGCCAGAGCAGACGGAAGAGGGGAATGTGGGGAGAAGGGCTTTCAGGAACTACTATAAAGGACACATGGACAAACCAAGGGGAGGGTGGAAGCAAGGGAGGGAGGTGGGGTTGGATGTGATGGGGAGGAGGGAGAGGGAGAAAATGTAGACAACTGTAATTGAAGAACAATAAAGTAATTATAAGAAAACCCATATACTCTATGGAAACACAAAATCAAATGTCAAAAGGGTGAAACAGAAATGTAATTTCCCTATAAATCCCTTGTTCTAGGGATGGATTGTTTACAGTCCAGCTTGAAAAATGCGAATTAGGTAGAAAAATTGAAATTCTCACTTTTTTACAACTATAAATATTTTAATGACACAAGTCATGAGATAACATTTCTCTTTTAAACAATAAATGTCCATTTCTGTCTTCTTTTAAGGTACTATGTAGGCATGGGTTAGGGGGAACTGTCAGCCCAATTTAAACATTGCTAAGTTTGGTCTGATATTGCTGCTTGAATTAATTACAGTTTTGAGGTAAAATAAAAATATAAATGAATTCTCCCTCCCTTAATATTGACCAAATTCAGTTAAAATATTGCTTGGTTAAATTGTAAAGAAAAGAAAATTGTTATTCACTCTCTAACTTCTAGAAATCCCTGTTTTTATTTTTCTCCAGCTCTTATTACTATCTTCCAATATTTTACATATTCATTCATTATCTAATCCCCCCACCAAAGCAGAAAATGTGTCTGTTCTGTTCACCGATTTATCTGCATTTGCTAGAATATGACTTGATCTGGAGTATCTATTCAATCATAATTTGGATGAATCAATCAATACTTTTTCTTGCCTGATTCTCCCTTCCCTGGACAGGATATTTCCTCTTAATATCTAACTAAGCCTTACCCACTTTCAGAACTTAGGTATTTTCCACAGCCTCCAAGAAGCCTTTCTTATTATTATTGTCCAGCCTGACTACTACATTTTCTGAAGCTAAAATTGCAAATGAAAAAGAAATTAGAAATGATTATGTTTATCTGGAAAATTGAGGAGATTGTGTGGTCTTCTTGACAACCTCAGGAAGTTAGAGGGAAAGTGGCCAAAAAAAAAAAAAAAAAACCTACAAAAAATCTGTTACAGTACCATCTGCACTGTAAAGCCATTTTATCTGAACTTGCTGAAGCACTTTCCCAGACTCTACCAGAATGGAGTTAACACACCCATGAATTCTCTGAATAGTTGAGACAAAGATGCAAGGGAAGGAATGAGATACCTGTAGATTTTAGTATATAGGTTATCTGTTGCTGTATGACAAACTACCTCAGTACTTAGTGAGTTAAAACAATGTTTTTATTAATCACAGAGCTGTTAATGAGCAGTTCTGTTGATCTGGCCTGAGCTCCCTCCAATGTCTGCTGGGTTTATTTAGGTACCTTGACCAGCTGGTGGACAGGCAGAGGATTTGGCTTGTCTAGGATGCACTCATTCTCATTTTTGATGGTTAACTGATTGTGGAACTAGTATTGGGTGATTTGGTCACATACTTGTTTTTCAGAATGCTGGCCTGAGATTGCCACATGAGGGTGCCAGGTTTCCCAGAGAGTGCAACAAACATTCAGTTTGTTGGGGACAAGGCAAGTTCACAATTGTATAGTGTTATCACATATATTGCTTAAGAGTTTGCATTTGAATATTTTGATTGTCATAACAAGTTTAGGACAAAACCATAATATTAAGGTCAGCACCTTTGAATTTATGCAGATATATTAGTTGAAACCTTCTAATATAGAACAAAAGAACTTTAAAGAACAATGTCCTGCTTTGTTTCAGAAGACCTTGGAATGCACTGAGCCACATGGACCATAAGCATGGCCCTTCCAGCTTGAGGACAGGAAACATGAACACCAAAATCAATGTGCTACCTTCAGTAGTCAGAAACCAGAAGGGTCGGAAGATTCTCTAAGCTACAGGTTTGGTTTGTTTTGTGCACTGAAGCAAAAGGAGAGGATGGAAATATACTTGGGAGGAGAAACAGAGTACTGTTGATGGGCTCAAAGACATTTTGGAATGAAGAAGTTCAGTGCAGATCAGCTGGGTGAGGGAGGAAGTAGGGTTGAGACCCAATCTTATCAGAGCCCTTTGACTTTGGGGCTACTTGTTTTTGCTATGTAAAGATGTTGATAAAATCATGTTTATTCCACAGGATACAAAATAACATCCAAGATTGTTAAATGGGGCCAAATCCTAAGTGGTAGGGTAGGCTCCCAATGGATTGAGTTTAGGTAACTATTTTCTTTTTCTTTCTCACACCTTAATATTTTCCCAAATTGCTTTATATCACCAGTGTCATAATTTAATTTTCCTCAAAATTAATGTATTTCACTTTGTTTTCATTACTATTTTGGAGACAGCCTGGTTAAAACCTTCCTACTCAAGGAATTGCTAGTCAAAATATTTTAGGAAGGAAGCTCAAACATTCATTGTTTGCCTTATTAAAAATTAACTCAGGCAGATGGAGAAGAATACTATGTGTACTCTTGTCTTAGTCCCACTTGTTATCTGTTTCTACTTTTATCTGCCTACCAGATTTCAGACTATCTTACTATATGTGGGCTGTGAGGCCAGGCACAGGGGTACTCGTAGATGCCTTTCACAGAAATGAGGCTGAAGTTAAAATACCTTGCTCACAACCTCATGAAGTAAAGGAATGTTATCAGAACTAGAGCTGATTATTTGGGTAAGATCAGTGAGTCTCTCCAGATAACATAGAGGGTCAAGAATAAGGCCTCAGAATTTTCTTGTGCAGAAAGACTGTGAAAATATGTCTGCTCTAACCCTTAAGCTGGAAACTTGGAGGAAAGATATTAGACACTTTAGTCTCTGGCCTGTGGACTCTATTGGACCCTTTGCATTAACTGAGTCATGCATTCATTTCTGCAAGGATTTATTGAGTCCCTACTAGTTCAAGTTTTTTTTTCCCAGGTGGTGCAACAGGGAAAATGACATACCCCCTGCCCTCATGGAGTTTGTAGTCTTGCAGGATGTAGGTCATCAGAGTATATTGCAACAAAACAAGTCCTATGATGAGGCAAGTGCTGGGTTTGAGGCAAGCAGATAGAAGGGGCACCTGGTGCACCCTAAATTATTAAAATATCTATGTTTGGGAGTATATCTCCTATCCTTACCTTCAGCAATATTTCATGCCAGAAATTGGTGGAATGGAGAAGGGTAAAAGACTATTAAAAAGAGAACATCACCCTCCAGCCAGAGTTGGGTGAATTGCTGAGCTGGCATGGATCACCTAGGACAACAGTCTCTAAAGTGGGTCACCACCCGGAGTCTTGAAACCAAATATTTTGCAGGGATCTCAATGCTCAAAAGAGAAAAAAAATCCTTATATTTTCTACTTTCACCCATACATTCTTTTTTAAAAGATTTTATTTATTCAGTTTTAGAGATAGATGAAGAAAGGGAGAAAGAGAGGGAGAGAAAACTTGATATAAGAGGAAAATCATCAATTAGTTGCTTTTAGTATGTGCCTTGACCAGGGACCAAACCTGCAACCCAGGCATGTACCTTGACCAGGAATCGAACCGGTTACCTTCTGTTTTGCTGGGCAGTGCCCAACCAACTGAGCCACATCAGTCAGGGCTCACCCATACATTCTAATCCCCTCCCCCAGAAGTGCCATTTTCCATTTTAACTCTCATTATTTGAGGATATCCAGTGTTATTGTCAGCCATTCAGTTCAACAGTTTCATAGACTTGATGTTATTTAATCCTCCAAACAGTGCTCTTAAGGGATTATAATTTACTCACTCCACAGATAAATAAACTGAGGCAGAGAGCAGTTTGTTAATTTACCCAAGGTCATACTGCCTCCAAATGACTTTAACTTTTGTGTGGGGTGTGGGACTACGAAAGGTCTAATAGGTCCAAGAGTAGGCTGAAACCCTAAGGTACACCAAGAACCAGTGAGAAAGATTATAGTCCCAAACATACTCTTTAAAAATCTTAGCAAACATTGGGCTAACGTGGGTTGGTGTTGTGACAAAGGGGTCTGACCTAGTAGGTATGGGCAAAATACCAGGATCCCTGGAGTATGGAGATAATAGGCAGAAAGGTACAGTGACATAGCTCCAGTAAATCTGCTTCTATCAGAGGAAAATCAACCCAGACCTGACCTTCATGTGAGTTGGCGGGATGGGGAGTAAAAGTGCATATGACTAGGGCAAATGGTCATGGCAGGGGTCCAGTATCAACCAATATCTGGGCATAAGCCAGACTTGGACACACTTCCATGTCTGATCTGAAGGATGCCTGTTTGTGTTTTGCAGTCCACTGAAGACACATTCCTGGCCCACTCACTAGTAGTAAGGAGTCTCTGAACAGAAAACAGCCTTCCTACAAATTTATTATAACCCATTAGATCTGAAAATCAGCTTGAATTTCTCATTCTGTCATTGGAACATATTATAGACTATAAGCATCTGTCCATGAACACTGAGAACTCAGGCAGAATGCAGTTTCTCCTTGTAGGTTATGCCCCTGGTTGGCCACTGCCCCAAGGATTGCATTCCCTTTCTGCAATGCGAATCCATTTCCTCAGGATTCTCTCTTTAGGATTCTTTTTTTTTTTTAATAATCACTTTATTATTTTTCAATTACAGTTGTCTGCATCCTCTCCCCTCCCCTCCCTGACCCCTCCAACCCCACCTCCCTTCCCTGCCTCCCTCCTCCCCCTTGGTTCTGTCCATGTGTCCTCTATAGTGGTTCCTGAAAACCCTTCTCCCCATTGTCCCCTCCCTCTTCCCCTCTGACCACTGTCAGACTGTTGTTAATTTCAATGTCTCTGGTTATGTTTTTCTTGATTTTTCTTTTGTTGATTATGTTCCAGTTAAAGGAGAGATCATATGGTATTTGTCCCTCACTGCCTGGCCTACTTCACTTAGCATAATGCTCTCCAGGTCCATCCATGCTGTTGCAAAGGGTATAAGCTCCTTCTTCCTCTCTGCTATGTAGAATTCCATTGTATAGATGTACCATAGTTTCTTGATCCAGTCATTTGTAGATGGGCACTTAGGTTGTTTCCAGCACTTGGCTACTGTGAATTGTGCTGCTATGAACACTGGAGTGCATAGGTTCCTTTGACTTTGTGTTTCAGGGCTCTTAGGGTATACTCCCAGTAGTGTTATTGCTGGGTCAAGAGGCAGTTCCATTTTCAGTTTTCTGAGGAAATTCCATACTGTTTTCCAGAGTGGCGGCAACAGTCTGCATTCCCAACAACAGTGCAGTAGGGTTCCCTTTTCTCCACATCCCCTCCAACATTTATCCGTTGCTTTGTTGATGATGGCCATTCTGACTGGTGTGAGGTGGTATCTCATTGTGGTTTTAATTTGCATCTCTCTTATGGCAAGTGATGTTGAGCATCTTTTCATATGTCTCTGGGCCCTCTGTATGTCCTCTTTCGAGAAGTGTCTGCTCAAGAGTTTTGCCCATTTTTAAATTGGGTTTTTGTCTTCCTGGAGTGGAGTCATATGAGTTCTTTATATATGTTGGAGATCAGACCCTTGTCTGAGGTATCATTGGCAAATATGTTTTCCCATACGATTGGTTCTCTTTTTATTTTAATACTGTTTTCTTTAGCCCCACAGAAACTCTTTATTTTGATAAGGTCCCATTTGTTTACTCTTTCCTTTATGTCCCTTGCTCTAGGGGACATATCATTGAAGATGTTGCTGCACAGGATGTCTGAGCTTTTCCTACCGATGTTTTCCTCTAGGACTTTTATGGTGTCACGACTTACATTTAAGTCTTTTATTCACCCTGAATTTATTTTTGTGTATGGTGTAAGTTAGTGCTCAAGTTTCATTTTTTTGCATGTACCTGTCCAGATCTTCCAATGCCATTTGTCAAAGAGGCTATTTTTATTCCATTTTATGCTGCTGCTCCCTTTGTTGAAAATTAATTGGCTATAGAGACTTGGGTTTATTTCTGGCTCTCTATTCTGTTTCTTTGGTCTATTTGTCTATTTTTATGCCAATACCAAGCTGTTTCAATTACAGTAGCCTTGTAATAGAGTTTGATATCAGGAATTGTGATCCCTCCTGCTTTGCTCTTCTTTCTCTAAAGTGCAGCTGATATTCGGGGTTGTTTATGGTTCCATATAAATTTTTGAAGTGTTTGTTCTATATCTATGAAATATGCCATTGGTACTTTGATAGAGATTGCATTAAATCTATAAATTGCTTTGGGTAGTATGGACATTTTGATGATGTTGATTCTTCCAATCCATGAGCATGGTGTATGTTTCCATTTGTGTCTTCCATGATTTCTTTTTTCACTGTTGTGTAGTTTTCTGAGTATAGGTCTTTTACCTCCTTGGTTAGGTTTATTCCTAGGTATTTTTTGTTGTTGTTGTTGCTATATCAAATGGGATTTTATTCCTGATTTCTCTTTCTGCTATTTCACTGTTGGTATGCAAAAATGCCTTTGATTTCTGGATATTGACTTTGTATCCCACTGTTTTGCCAAATTCAATTATTAGGTCGAGTAGTTTTTTGGGGAAGTCTGTAGGATTTTCTGTGTGAACTATCATGTCATCAATGACAAACAATGACAGTTTTGTTTCCTCCTTTCCAATTTGATGCCTTTTATTTCCTCTTCTTGTCTGATTGCTGTGGCTAAAACCTACAGCACTATGTCGAGTAGAATTGGTGATAGTGGACAGCCTTGTCTTGTTCCTGATCTCAGTGGGAAAGATTTTAATTTTTGCCCATTGAGTATGATGTTGGCTGTCGGTCTCTCATATATGGCCTTTATTATGTTGAGGAATGCTCCCTCTATTCCCACTTTGCTGAGTGTTTTTATCATAAATGTGTGCTGTGCCATATCGAATACTTTTTCCCCATCTATTGATATAATCATGTGATTTTTGTCTTTGCTTTTGTTTATCTGACAAATTACATTTATTGTTTTGCAAATATTGTACCATCCTTGCATCCCTGAGATGAATCTCACTTGGTCATGGTGTATGATCTTTTTGATGCAATGCTGGATGTGGTTTGCCAATATTTTGTTGAGGATTTTAGTGTCAATGTTCATCAGCTATATTGTCCTGAAGTTTTCTTTCTTTGTTGTGTCTTTTTCTGGTTTTGAGATTAAGATGATGCTGGCTTCGTAAATAGAGTTTGGGAGTATTCCATCATTTTGGATTTTGGGGAATAGTCTATGAGGGATAGGTGTTAGTTCTTCCTTGAATGCTTTGTAGAATTCTCCTATGAAAGCATATGGTCCGGGGCTTTTGTGTGTCAGGTGTTTTTTGATTACTGCTTCAATCTGCTGTTATTGGTCAGTTCAGGCTTTCTGCTTCTTTACTGAGTTTTCGAAGGTTATATTTTTCTAAAAATTTGTCCATTTCACGTAGGTATTCATATTTCTTGGCATGAAGTTCTTCATAGTAGAATCCTTTGTATTTCTGTGGTGTCAGTTGTAATATCTCCTCCTTCATTTCTGATTGAGTTTATTTGGATCCTCTCTCTTTTTCTCTTGATGAACCTGCTTAAAGGCTTGTCAATTTTGTTTATCTTTTCAAAGAACCAGCTCCTGGATTCATTAAAATTAAAAATGTGCTTTTAGTCTCTATGTCATTTAATTCTGATCTGATCTTGGTTATTTCCTTCCTTCTACTTGCTCTGGGCTTTCTTCATTGTTATTCCTCAAGGTCTTGTAGGCATAGGGTTAGGTTGTTTGTTTGAAATGTTTCTATTTTTTTTAGGTAGGCCTTTATTGCTATGAACTTCCCTCTCAGGACTGCCTTTGCTCTGTACCATAAGTTTTGGGTTGTTGTCAGTTCGTTTTCATTTGTTTCGAGGAACTTTTTGATTTCTTCCCTAATCTCATTCTTGACCCATTCATTGTTTAACAGCATGCTATTCAATCTCCATGATTTTGAGTGTTTTGGGGTTTTTTCTTTTGGGTTGGTTTCTAATTTCAGTCCCTTGTGGACAGAGAAAATGCTTGATATGATGTCAGTTTTCTTGAATTTTTTGAGGCTTGTTTTGTGTCCTATCATATGGTCTATCTTTGAAAATGTTCCATGTGCATTTGAAAAGAATGTGTATTTAGCTTCTTTGGGGTGAAGGGCCCTATATATATCAGTTAAGTCCATTTGATCTAGGGCATTGTTCAGTGCCACAATATCTTTGTTGATATTTTGTTTAGAAGATCTGTCCATTTTTGACAATGGGGTGTTGAAGTCCCCCACTATAATTGTGTTGCTATCAATGTCTTTCTTGAAGTCCTCCAAGATTTTCTTTATGTATTTGGGAGCTCCTATGTTGGGTGCATATATATTTACAATGTTTATGTCTTCTTGGTGGATTCTTCCCTTGAGTATTATAAAGTGTCCTTCTGGGTCTCTCTTTATAGCCCTTGTTTTGATGTCTTTTTTGTCTGTTATGAGTGCTGCTACCCCGGCTCTTTTATTCTGTCTGTTTGCTTGGAAAACTTGTTTCCAGCCCTTCACTTTCGGTCTGTGTAGGTCTTTGTCCTAAGGTTGGTCTCTTGTAGGCAGCATATGTGTGGGTCATGCTTTCTTATCCATTCCGCTATTCTATGTCTTCTGATTGCAGCATTTAATCCATTTATCTTTAAGGTTATTATCAATAGGTACTTATTCATTGCCATTTTTTTGGTACCTGTGTTCTTCTCTCTCTCTCTCTCTCTCTCTCTCTCTCTCTCTCTCTCTCTCTCTCTCTCTTTTTCCTTCCTTTCCTTAAAACAGTCCCTTTGGCATCTCTTGTAGAACTGGTTTGGTGGAGGTGTATTTTAGACTTCTTTTGTCTGGGAAGCTCCTTATTTGACCATCTATCTTTATTGAGAGCCTTGCTGGGTACAGTAGCCTTGGTTGCAGGTCTCTGGTTCTCATTACTTGGAATATTTCTTACCATTCTCTTCTGGCTTGGAGTGTTTCCACTGAGAAGTCAGCTGCTAACCTTATTGGGGCACCCTTGCATGTTACTTCTTTTCTCTGTCTCACTGCCTTTAAGATTCTCTTTGTCTTGGAATTTTGCCATTTTAATGATGTTGTGTCTTGAAGTGGGCCTATTTGGGTTCCTTTTGATTGGGACTCTCTGTATTTCTTGGATTTGTGTGGCTTTTTCTCTCATCAGATTAGGGAAGTTTTCCATCATTACTTTTTCAACCAAGTTTTCTATCCCTTGCTCTTCTTCTTCTCCTTCTGGTATCCCTATTATACAAACATTATTACGTTTCATGTTGTCCTGCATTTCCGTTAATACCTCTTCATTCTTTCTGAGTCTCTTTTCCTGTTCTTGCTTATTTGGGTTTTTTTTTTCTACCTTGTCCTCCAACTCGCTGATTCGATCCTCTGCTTCATCAAGCCTGATTTTGTTTCCTTCTGTTGTGTTCTTCAGTTAAGATATTGTATTCTTCATTTCCTCTTGACCCTTTTGGATAGTTTTTTTTTTTTTTTCATATTGACATAGTTTTCAGTGAGTTCATTATAGTTTCCCTGTAGTTCCTGGTAATTTTCTGTGAATTCATTGAGCTTCTCAAGCTTCTTGAGCTTCCTGATAACCAGTGCTTTGAACTGAATATCTGATAGTTGGCTTGCCTCTGTTTAATTTATCATTCTTTCTGGGGCTTCTTCCTTTCCTTTCATTTAGGGATTGTTTCTTTGTCTTCCCATTGTTTGTGAGATTCTTCTTGCTAGCCTCTGTTTCTTAAATTGATCTGTTCTGAGTTGCTGATTTTATGGTATGATCTTTTATGGTAGAATACCTGTGAGATTCAGTTTTGTAGTCTCCTTAATCTCCTTTGTTCGCTGATTGTGGACTGTCGTTTATGTTGGCTCTCTGTATATCTTTGGGTTTTGGTTGTTACTGGGTCTTTCTTTGGTGGGTCCTTTCGTCCAGCTAGTTAACTGAGGGTCACTTCGTCCACCACACCTTGTATTCTGTTGTGCAGGTGTGGACAGGTCGTGTTGAAGCTGATTCTTCTGTGTGAACAAGGTTTTGAGACTTCTCTCACTTTTATTCAGTTGTTTGTTGTGGTTACTCTCTCTACCAATTGTTGTATTATCCTTTCGGTCCTGGATTGGGTTTAGTGTGGGTTCCGTTTCCTGCTTCACCTTCTTCCATTGTTTTGTGTTGGTGGTTCCTTTGTTGGTGGGTTTCCTCTTTCAGCAGGTGTACTGGTGTTCCCTGCTCCCACCTTGCAAGTTCTGTGGAGTAGCGAAGTTAATTTTGTGTCACTGTCTGTTTTTTTTGGCTGACCCTTGTCTGGGTCTAACTCCTCTGGTCTCTTCCCAACTCCAGGTTTTAATGTTTCACTGTCTGATCATTCAATTTCCCCTGTAATCTTGGTCACCAATCTTCATATATGCTGGAATACTGTTGGGTGTTCCCTCTGTTCCTCAGAAAATCAGCTAGGTGTTTCACCAGTGGGCAGGAGGAAGTGGACTCTGCTCCTCCCTATCTTGCCACCATTTTTTTCTCTCTCTCTTTAGGATTCTGGAGGAGGAAAGAATCATCCCCTTCTGCTATGCTAGAGTCACTGCCTTTGGGGCCCTCTGTGGGTTCCTCACTGTAACCTAGGAGTCATAGAAATTTCCTTGTGCAACTAGATATTTTAAACTCTGACACATTTCCCAACAATCCTGCCTTAAATCTTTGATCTGGATGCTTAGCAAAAACACCACCTCCCAGCTATGGACGATTGCTGGTAAAAGGTATTAGGGTTTTAGATCTGTGCCTCATATAGTTGCAGGCAGACACAAAGATCAGAGTAAGGCAGTGAGGAATAGACCATCATTCTCACTATTATATAAATGAAGACTCCTACCTTAACTCCTCAGTCTACTCTATTCACCCTCTATGTGGACAACAGCAAAGGATCCTAAAGCTCCTTTTTTTTTTTTTTTTTTTCTTTCAGGGAACTTCTGGGACTCTCTATTATGCAAGTAATATAGCCTTAAGTAAAGAATGCATTCCAAGACTACTTGCAATGTAAGCCTCTTTATTATTAGCAAATACTGTTTTCAAATTGAAAGCTATTTTTTAGCTCAGCTCTTCTCCAATCTCTTTCTTTTCCCTCTGCTGCAGTGACCCCCAAATACTTGTGTACCTGTGATCCAGTCCCTTGTTTTTGTTCATATTGTTCCCCCTGCCTGAAGGTCATGCATACTGACATTTTTCAAAATTACCTTTCCTTTAGAGACCGGTTTTTATGGGAAAACTTTCTTTTATGTCTCCCAGGAGAATATAAACAATGCTTTCATGCTTATAAATCTCTGCCATAAGGCCTATTATACCTCTTCTCATGGTTGGCTTTTTACTCTAGTGAGTCTTTCCCACTACACCAGGAGCTTCTGGAGGGCAGTTGCATTACTTCATTTTGTATCCTGCAATGCAAGCCAGTATCAGGCTTGAAGAGAATGATTCATTTCATGTCTTAGTGTTGTAATGATAACCCTACTGTGAGGCACTTCTCAAACACCTTCCTGGACTAAAGCCGAAGGGGTGGTAAGAAAGAAAATAGACTTTAGATTCAGACAGATTTGGTGCTTCCTGGTGTAATCACTTACTGATTTCATGTTACTTATCTCTCAGAACCCTCAATTTCCTCCTGTGTAAAGCAGGATTACAAATATGTGATGAGAATCCAGATGTCTGAATACTGGATTCCTGTTGTGACACTTCCCGCCACATAAGGAAAATATGTACAAGTTCATGTAGGGGATTGCCAGAGACACAGTCTTGACCATAAGCAGGAGCTCTAGTTCCAAAGGCCCATATGGATCCTACTGTCATGACTTGGTTGTCCCTCATGTGGACTAAACAGAGTAGCTGTTCTCTTAGTCCTTTCTGAAGGCATGTTTCATGAAGGCATATTTTGGAGGCTTGCTGTGCACAAATTCTTTATCTAAAACTGCTTCCTGGCTCCCCATTAGCTATACCAAGACAAGGGAAGAAGGCAGTCATGGGTCCTGTCTAACATATTGGGTGCAGAAGACAACACCCCCACCTTTGGCGCCCACAAAAATAGAATAATTTTCTGCAGTCTGGGTCTGTTTGGAATCTTTTTACTTTTCCCACAAAAATTCCTACCCTATTGGACAAGGCTGTTTGAGTAACTCTATGTTCCTTAGTGTGCCTATTTTAACGTTCCTCCTTGGTAGTAGGCATATATGTGTTTGGGGGAAATCTCCTTTTCATAATCAATTATTTGAACAATAACATTATGACCAGGATTATGTCTAGAGTAGAAAACAAAACAAAAGAAAATGGTGATTTTTGTGTCAGGTTTTGCCTCTTACCAACTGTTACACATTGGGAAGTTTTCTTAACATCTAAAAGATTCAACTATAAAATAGAGATGATCATATCTACCAACTTGGGCTGTTAAGAGCGTCCAACAAGATAATGTGTGTGGAGATGCTATGATAGTAATTTGCATGATACACATTGACACTTTCTTTTTTCTTTCTTGAAATGTAACCCAATAATGTGCTTTTCCTATTTGGCTACAAGTAAATTTCTTACAAGAGACACCTAAGAACTCAGGACCAAAGGCTTGGGCTCATCATTTTCTATAATCAAAAGGAAGAATACTCTCAAGACTAATTCCAAACTTTCTGCAGAAGTGAAGTTTTTATAACTTCATCATGCTCTTGGAGCCTTCCTAGCCTATTTAGTACCTGCCTAATTGACAAGCTCAAACCCAGTAATATCTGTTCCAAGTTGCTCAGATCATAGCCACTGGTTTCACCCCATGAGAAGTCATGTACATTGTTGACCCAGAAGGAAGAAGCTTCTTGGATTTTTTTTTTTTTTAGTTAAAATGGACCCATTGTGATTAATTAATGTGACTGACCTAGTTATCAGAGGACACAACACAACATTACCTGAGGTCACAGAGCCCACTGACCTGCTCCCAGTTTTTCTTTCTCAGACCCCTCTCAATATTGCTTCTGTAGCAAGGGCTCTCCTCTTTTTCTGATAGTTAGGTCTGAAGTAGAGTTTAGGGAACCATTCAGGCCAAGGAGACTAGCTCCAGGTGTGTGTTTGTTGGGTGTCCAGAGTTTTTTAAAAAATACACTTGAGAAACAGGAATGATAATGGTAAAGTCATAAGATGTTTCAAGGAGCTCAGGGAACCAAACTAAAGTCCTTTCAGGACCACATTCTGACCCCAAGCAGACAGAAATATGGGGAACAAGCCTGGGAATTTCTCCTATTAAGAGAACCAGTATAGTACAGTTACTGAAGGTATTGGTTTTCTGGTTAATTCTCTGTAGATGTGAGTCTGAAATCTGCACAGATGTGTGACCATGGCCTAGGTTATAAATTTATCCATACTTCACTTGCTTCCTCTGTGCAATGGGCATAATAATGCAACCTAGTTCAGCTGATATAAAAATTAAATAAAACAATGCATGTTAAATATGAATGAAGTATTTGACAATGCTCAATAAAAGCTGCAAAATCTACTTAAGAGTGAGGAACTCCATATCACACTGTAAATTCCAGAGTTTAGAAACTATTGAATGAATTCATTTTTGTGTACAATTTAAATATAAGTTGTGACACCATAAAAGTCCTGGAGGAGAACATAGGCAGAAAAAGTCCAGATATTCCATGCAGCAATATTTTCACTGATATGTCCCCTAGAGCAAGGGACATAAAGGAAAGAATAAAATAGGACTACATGAAACTAAAAAGTGTCTGCATGGCTAAAGAAAACATCAGCAAAATGAAAAGGGAACCAACCACAGGGGAAATATATATTTGCCAATGATACCTTGGTAAAGGGTTTGATCTCCAAAGTATATAAAGAACTCACATGACTCTACTCCAGGAAGACAAACAACCCCATTTAAAAAATGGGCAAAGGACTTGAACAGACACTTCTCCAAGGAGGACATACTGAGGGGTGGGGAGCATATGAAAAGATGTTCAGCATGACTAGCCATCAGAGAGATGCAAATTAAAACCACAGTGAGATACCACTTCACACCGGTCAGAATGGCCATCATTAACAAATCAACAAAGAAAAAGTGCTGGTGAGGTTGTAGAGAAAAGGGAACCCTAGTACACTGTTGGTGGGAATGCAAATTGGTGCAGCCACTGTGGAAAACAGTATGGAATTTCCTTAAAAAAAATCTAAAAATGGAACTGCCTTTGGAACCGGCAATTCCACTGCTGGGATTATACTCTAAGAATCCTGAATCACCAATTTAAAAGAATTTATGAACCCCAATGTTCATAGCGGCACAATTTACAATAACCAAGTGCTGGAAATAGCCTAAATGCCCATCAGTAAATGAGTGGATCAGGAAACTATGGTACATTTACACAATGAAATACTATGCGGCAGAAAGAAAGAAGGAACTCCTACTCTTTATGACAGCATTGGATGGAAGTGGAGAACCTTATGGTAAGTGAAATAAGCCAGGTGGTAAAAGACAAATATTCTATGATCTCACCTATAAGTGGAACCTAATCAACAAAACAACGGAGCAAAATAGAACCAGAGACATGGAAATAAAGAACAAACTGACAGTACACAGATAGGTTGGAGGAGAGGGATAATGGGGGATAGAAAGGGAAGGTTCATCAAGGAACATGTATAAAGGACCCATGAACAAAGACAACAGTGGAGGGGAGGATTGAAGGTGGGTGGTGGGGGTGAGTAAGGCAGGGGAGAATAATGGGGTAAAAACAGGGACAACTGTAATTGAAGAACAATAAAAAATGGATATTTACAAAAAAAGAGAAAGAAACTACTAAATGACAGGAATCCAAATGAGTTTGAATTGGATTGATTTATCAAAAAACAAAACAGTAATAGTTTGCTTGGGGAAAATCTTAATTATTAGGGAGAAAACCAAGGAATTTTTTATTCCAATTTAAGCTTTTAAAAAGCTCTATATATTATAGTTCTCAACTTTATATTTCAAAGGAAATATTGGGCTGGTCTTAGCCAGAGTTAATTGAATTTGCTGACTTGATTTCCAAGCTTTAATATCCTTACCAATTAATTTCCCTTTGTTGTCTCCATGATCTTCCTCAACACAATGGAGGATGAACTCACCAAGACAAGGACCCAGTTCACTCATCCCCAGACAAAGGCAGAGTTTCCCTTCAGTGGATTCACTTAAGTAGTGCACTGACCTCATGAAATTGCTGTGCCATAATGGCCCCTTGCCCTACCCTCTGGCTATGATTCATTCCTGCCACCTTGTACTATGTCCTCCAGATGTACAGAAACCATGGCTGTTCCAGCCATGTGCATGCACATGAATGTTTGCTTCCAGACACATAACCACATGAATACATGAAGAAAATGCATATAACAGACATCCACACAAACATACATTGACTAAGTCAGAAACTGATATACAGAAATGCACATAGGGAAGCCACATTTAATCAACAAGAGAAACAATTCTTGCAAACCACTTGCCCATACATACTCTCACACATTTTTGCATATAAGCACCATATGGATGAACTTTAACCATGTCATGTGACTAGTCTGTGAGAGTTGGGAGTGTATAGGGTGAAGTTCTTGTTCTAATCACATTCTTTTTATGAAGAGCTTACTATAGATCCTTAGATCAGCAAGATAATTCCATATCCTATTACAATCTGCCAAAAAGAAATAGATATATCTATTAGCCTGTTCTTTGCTCCTTTCATCATTGTGACAGCCTCTTATGGGTCTATATCCATCAAGCTCTCATGCCATCTGACTTCCAAGTCTCCACCACCAAACTGCAGGTTAATAGCTCTTTAATCTCTATTTGATTGCTCATTAATAATTTCAGTACTGCCATCTTCTTTTAATTGATTAAAAAACAGTTTTGGTGGAAGTGAATAATGAAATTTGGTAGCAACCAACTATGGAATGAGTTTCCTTTTCATCAAAGTAATCAAGAAGAAATAGTGACCAAAACACACCTTGCTCTATTTGCAGATTTTTAGAATGCTAGAACTGACAGGACCTTTGGGATTCAACTACATCAGCATTTCTCAAACTGTGACCCACAAGTGATTAAATAGTTTTTTGCTGTTTTTTTTTAAAGGAAAACAATATTCTGTAATTATGTAAGTCTAGCATACAAATCTCTCACATTTTGAAGTTTTAAATCAATGTTACCATATTAAAAGCTCTGACATTCCACAATTTGAGAAAACTAGTTTCATTGCTCAGCTGATCACCAAAACTTATTTGACAATAAAGTCACATTTCTTATTGAAATCCATTTATGTTATCTTTTACTGCATAATGAATCATCCCCAAATTTTGTGGCTTAAAAGAACAGCGATGAATTGTTTTTCACAACTTGTGGATTTCTTTTCCTGGAAAGTGCAAGATGATTGGGCGGTTGGTGCTATCACCTAATTTCTCCTCCCTAAGGTTTCTCATTCTACTCAAGGCATCCTTGCAAAATGGCTCAGGGCAATGTTTCCATAAGATGAACAACAGAAAATACAAGTCTACTAAAGGCCTATACTTGAAAGTCAAACAGCATCATTTTTCCTGTATAATATGAAACCAAGAGGGTCACAAGGCCAAGCTAGATTCAAGGATGTTATAAACTAATATCCACTGTTGATGGAAAAACAGTCATATTGCAAAGGGACAAATGTAATGGACAAGGAATTATTGTGGCCACATAATATGTAATTTGCCACAAGCCACTGAAGAATATTTGGAAGACTGTTTAGGAAATGTGAATGTAGATCAAACTCCACATTTTCTAGGTTAGGATACAGAGATTCATGTACGGAATGATTTACCCAAGGACATGTATTTGGTAACCAACAGAGATGAGATTAGCATTTAAACCCTGGACCCCTAGTCTTTTGTCTTCACAGTTGTGCTTTCAAAGGGTTCTCAAATGACTGTGAATGACTTGAATAGTACCCCAACACTTACTCCCTGGATTTTGAGAGCTCTGGACCCTGATCTCAGTCAAAGCAAGTCCAGCTGGGCTTGTCAGGTCATGAATAACTGAACAATAAACCATAGATTCAGCTTTCTATGCCTTCATTTCATGAATGATAGGCTCTGAAATAGCTGAACTTGGAGACTCTGAATGACATGAGCTAGTCTCAGAAGCTTCTTATTAGATAAAATAAACCTTTTATTCCCTAAATTTTTAACCATATTGTCTGACTATCTACTGAATCTTGTACACTTATGATTCCCAGTCAGATCTTCATTTAATTCCCTATATCTCTTAAACCACAATTCATCCAAACCCTTTGAAAGCTCATAAATAAATTTATGAAATGCTTCTTTTACTTGGCAACTTATCCTAAACATGCCCTCCATTCCATTACAATGCTTTCAAGAAAATCCTGGAATAATAACTCTTCCATGAATTCTTGCTGACTTGGGCAAGATAAGCATTAGCACTTATCCTGGTTTTTATGTCTACCAATTCAGCTTAAGATTTCTCTATTTATTAATATGGTATCTTACTTTGCATACTCTGCAAGATTTTCTTGAGTCTACTGACTATATATCTGTTATCTGAATGTATTCTAAGTTAAGTTATCTATATCTGTCTATCTCCTCCTTTTATTTATTTGTAACAGATTTCCATTTATTCTATTTTATTATAATACCAGTACTGTAATTCTTGGACTCTTAAGATATCTGATGGAAGGGGCCACATCTTAAAGTCTTCTTTAAAATGCCCAAAGTAAAATTGCCTGGGTAATATGTGGTGGTGATGACAATCAATATTTTCAGGACATTGGCTCCTAGCAAAATTGCTTGAACATTTTACTATAATTTGGCTTTAAATATTCCAGCTTTTTTTTTCAAGAAAGCTAATGAAAGAGAAAAATTAACATGAAAGTTAATAATTGCAGAAAAAAGTTTTATATATACATACTTCACTGATAATACATAATACTGTAGCTTTATCTTCCTTCTATAACACATTTATTGTGATCGGAAGACAATCTTTTCCTAGATGTCACTTTCAGCTGATGTCCCACAGCATGGAGTATGAAGATTACATTTATTTCCCATTCTTAGCTTGTTACAAGGCAGGAGGAACAGAAGGACAAGGGCTCTTGTGGCTCTAATTTCTACATGAAGAACATGGGTGGTGTTAAGTTCCCAGACCATTACTTAAAATTAAGGTTATTGGAAACTAAACAGAAGGGGGGAAAAGAGGCTATATTATAAACATGGCCACTATCAAATAAACTCTGAAAGATTTCTCTGGAAATGCTGTTGAAATTCAGCTCAAACCATTATTTGTTTATGTTTGATTTTCACTGAGGTTGAGGCTAGAAGAAGCAGAAAGGCAAATACCCCATATAGTGTCTGTACTTGAGGATAGAGAGGCAGGTTAAATGACAAAGTTCATGGGTCAAGAAGAAAATCCCCTTTGAGCCACTTCAGATCTTGGGAGGTGACAATCTTCCTGCGACCTGATATTAAAGCCTTCCAAGTGTGAAACTTGGTCCAGTTAGCAGAATATACCAGCAAATGACATTTTGGAGACTGGCCTAATCTGATGAACAATTAAATCACATTCCCCTGAAATTCACCTTTCCAAATATTGTATATGCTCAAGTCAAGATGAAAAGTCAAATAGTGATAATGTATTGGTTTAAAATAAAATGACCTCTAAAATGTACCAATCTCTCTGTACATTGATCCTCTTTTCTAAAATTTTCCACATCACCCGAAACCTCTTTTATCTTTAAACCACCTGCCCTTACATTCACCCACTCTGTTTTCTACCTGGCTTTCTATGTATTGACTCACTAGAATTAGTCACACATGTTGGTGCTATTTCTATTCCATGGTCACCCAAGTTAATATGTATGTAACTGTGGAATATTTATAGTTCTTTGGAGTTTGATAAGTCAGAGGCAAATGCAGAAGCAAAGGGGAAAGGAGCCTCCTAATGAGACAGCAAAGTTCTTATAATCTCATAACTTGATATTGGGACCACTTTTCTGTGAAAATGTTGAGTTTCAAGGTATAAGATTCATGAAAGAGTTAAGGTGAAAATGCTTCGTATTATAATTTTAAAGAAATTGAACACAAAGGGGAAATCTGAATGCAATCCTAGGTGAGGAAGGGTTGCTCAATGGTGTCTATGAGTGAATCAGTGGGACAACTATCATAGCATATGTATAAACTCTAATGAGTTTATACAAGTTCTATCGAGTGAACAGATCAGAATGCAGCCCAGGAAGATTGATGGTTAGAACTTGGGTTTAATGATTACTGATCCAAATATTTTAAAGAAGAACCCCAAACTAAGCTTTACCCATTTGGAAAAGCTGAAATAAAACAGCCCAACCTTCTCAGTAAAGCAGGCAGTCCCTGGAAAACAAATTATTCTTAGAGGCTACATACATACTGGGGAGTTGCTATAACTCTATCTGTAGCTATAGTATGTACATCTGTTCCTCTCTAAGCAAAGTGGAATGGATTTCCAAATAAATTTATATAAATGTTATTATAATGGACTTTTTAGGACTTCAGATTCTAGAATATGGAGTAGACATACTTTTTTAATTCCTCCCACCATGTACAACTTAAAATTTTGGACATTATATATAAAACAACATAAGAAGATTCTTTTTTTTTAAATAATTACTTTATTGTTGTTCAATTACAGTTATTTGCATCCTCTCCCTTCCCCTCCTCCCTCCCCCTTCAACCCCTCCCCCCTCCCCAGCCTCCCTCCTCCCCCTTGGTTCTGTCCACGTGCCCTCCATAGTAATTCCTGAAAACCCATCTCCCCACAGTCCCCTCCCCCCTCCCCCCTGGCTATTGTTAGACTGTACTTAATTTCAGTGTCTCTGGTTATGTTCTGGTTGCTTTCTACTTTTGTTGATTATGATCCAGTCAAAGGTGAAATCATATGGTATCTTTCCCTCACCGCCTGGCTTACTTCATTTGGCATAATGCTCTCCAGTTCCATCCATGATGTTGCAAAGGGCATAAGCTCCTTCTTCCTTTCTGCTGTGTAGAATTCCATTCTGTAGATGTACCATAGTTTCTTGATCCATTCATTTGTAGATGGGCACTTAGGTTGTTTCCAGCACTTGGCTATTGTGAATTGTGCTGCTATGAACATTGGAGTGCATAGGTTCTTTTGAATTGGTTTTTCAGGATTCTTAGGATATAATCCCAGTAGTGGAATTGCTGGGTCGAAAGGCAGTTCCATTTTCATTTTTTTGAGGAAGTTTCATACTGTTTTCCACAATGGCTGCACCAGTCTGCATTCCCACCAACAGTGCAGTAGGGTTCCCTTTTCTCCACATCCCCTCCAACAGTTATCTGTTGCTTTGTTGATGATGGCCATTCTGACTGGTGTGAGGTGGTACCTCATTGTAGTTTTAATTTACAACTCTCTGATGGCTAATGATGTTGAGCATCTTTTCATATGACTCTAGGCCCTCTGTATGTCCTTTTTCAAGAAATGTCTGTTCATGTCTTTTGCTCATTTTTTAATTGGGTTTTTTCTCTTCCTGGGGTGGAGTCATATGAGTTCTTTATATATGTTGGAGATCAAACCCTTGTCTGAGGTATCATTGGAAAATATTTTTTCCCATATGGTTGGTTCTCTTTTTATTTTAATACTATTTTCTTTAGCCCCACAGATGCTCTTTATTTTAATAAGGCCCCATTTGTTTATTCTTTCCTTTATGTCCCTAGCTCTAGGGGACATATCATTGAAGATGTTGCTGCGTGGAACGTCTGAGATTTTCCTACCGATGCTTTCTTCTAGAAATTTTATGATGTCACGAGTTACATTTAAGTCTTTTATCCATCTTGATTTTATTTTTGTGTATGGTGTAAGTTGGTGCTCGAGTTCCATTTTTTTGCTGGTAGCCATCCAGATTTCCCAACACCATTTGTTGAAGAAGCTATTTTTATTCCATTTTATACTTCTGCCCCCTTTGTCGAAGATTAATTGCCCGTAGAGACTCGGGTTTATTTCTGGGCTCTCTATTCTGTTCCATTGGTCTATCTGTCTGTTTTTATGCCAGTACCAGGCTGTTTTGATTACAGTGGCCTTGTAATATAGTTTGATATCAGGAATTGTGATCCCTCCTGCTTTGCTC
>PVJI01002391.1:0-146190 GCA_004026765.1 Micronycteris hirsuta
AAAAAAAAAATAATGGGAGGGAATGTCTGGTCTCACTGTTAAATTTCACATAGGTCTTTGACTATGTGACTGATTGCTCTGTAATAGATTTTACTTCCTTATTCATTAAAAAGACATTTTGCCTGTCTCATCTCACTGTCTAAAACAATGTTTGGTATATGGTAGGTGCTAAATAAATATCTGTTAAATATTGAATAAAGTAATGAATTCATATCTCAAATAGCAAAAGTATAACTGTCAAGTCCCAGAGCAGGGTTGCTCACACTTCATTTAATAAGAACTATAAGATTCCCTCTACTGAATCTTCTTTCTTTTTCTGTACAATCTAGCAACCCCATCCTGGGTTCTCTGTTAGCTGTTCTCATATTTCTTCTTCCTACTCCTCACATCAAAGGCTTTCTAGGACTACTAATTTTTTCTTCACCTATGTTTCCAAGAGAAAATCATTGCATTTAGTTCCTGTGCATGCAATTGTAATACTGCAAACAATCATGACTGACTACAAATCACTTCAAGTCAAAGAGTTATTATGAAGCACAGACTGTATGTCCAGGACAAGGCTAGCTGCTAGATGCAGTAGTACAGACCTCTTTTATAAATGGAATATAAATGCCACAGTAATTTGACTATCTACTATCATCCATCCATTTGAAAAGCACATGAACAAGCTCTCCTTTTAGTTAGGAACTTGAATCAATTCCTTTTCTCCTTGAATTCGCATTTTTATCTCACTTCCCCCACATAGGTTTATTCCCAACATATCTTATGCTTGAAAACATTTCTAATTGATCATCCTAGCATGTTTCCCTGCAATAAAAAGTATATTTTAAACTCCTGAAAACCTAAATTCTAAAAATATTCCTTAGTGTTATCACTGAATTACTGTAACACTACTCATTAAATAACACACATATTACAAATTATGATCACTTTGAAATAACAAAAGCCAGCTTTTGTAGTAAAGCATGTCATAAAGAAATGGACAGGGTCTTCCTCCCCCCTTCCCATCCCATATAGGTCATGTAGCCAGGATGAATATTATTGCTAGAAAAAAAAAATAGAGTTCAGGTTAATTCTATTCCTATTTTTGGTATCCCTCCATCCTAAATATTTGGGAGTAGGAAATTTTCTGGTTATACCAATAATCATGCTTTTGAACTACTAAACAACGAGCCAAAAATCACAGGGGGCATGTCATCAAAAATGATTTTTAATGATCAGCTGACAACTCAATTGAGTTCTTTTGCAATATTTTTAAAAGCTATTGGCAATTACCATTCTAGCAAAGGAATTAACTAGCCCATTATTAGAATCATTCACTTTCTAAACAAGCTTGAGGTCAGATTAAAAGTATTGCTTTATTATAGAGTGGAAGAGGTACGATTACCAAAGGGAAAAGGTATCTGATACAGACATACTCTGAGGCAGGTCAATTTTAGCAAAGAAAACAGGCATGTTGACAACCTGAAACTTAACACCCTTAAGCCATCCTTTGCACAGTCCCTTGGAAAGCCTTCATGTGCCTTCCACGATTACAGGCTGGGGATATGTGTTGCCCAGTTTGAAGACCGCTGCTTCAATATACACACAGATTTGGATGCACAGGGGTAACAGAAATCACAAAGTAGTTCACAACCTCCTTCGTGTGTGTATGTGTGTGCTCTGTGTGTGTGTGAGAGAGAGATGAGGTATGGCAGAAGAGAGGGAAGACTGACTATGTATGCCTAGATACTAGGTTTCTCATTTTTGGTAGTATTTTTTAATCTGCTTTTTATCTCTGTCACTAAATCTGTTTCCTTACCCTAAAACTCAACCTGGATATGTAATATGTGAGGGAGAAGATTCATCAGAAAAACTGTAAAATACTGAGCTAAATAATTTTCTCCTTTACTTAAAGAAAGAAGAATTTGTTTTTCAACAAGTCTCAAATTATTCTTAATTATGAAATTTTCAAAATAGTAAGCATTTCTATATCTATGAATCAGATACCAAATTATTTTCGGATGATTTTGGGTGCCTCAACAGATTTTGGTAACATTCTTTAATATTCTACTAGCTAAAACACATTGCTTGGTAGTATGCCTTTAATTTTTTCCCACTACAGTGACTGGCTATGGTTGAACCTCAGGAATTAACTAGGTTTGTTTTTAAATTTGTATAGTGCATTACCGAGGCAAACAAACAGGATTGACTCTTGTCCACAACATTAAAAACACTGCTCTCTTCCCTGCCCCAGCCCGATGCATTGAAGCCAATGAACCTTTCTAAATGATTATATTAATATAGATGTTTAAACATTTTAAACATACCAACTAACTTTAAGTACTGGCCTTTGTTCATAAGAGCTATAAATTTTCATTTAAGTCTAAACCAAAAAGGGAGGCCTAGCAACAATAAAAACATAATTTAAAATAAACCCTAGAGCTGAATCAATCCTCTGATGAGTTGACATTTGGGCTGATGAATTAAAAGGCGATGCAAAAACACCTGCCAAGAGAACAATATTTAAGCCCTCGGTTGACAAAAGCACTATGCAAGGGTGTGGCCAGGAGGGTAACTATTGCCAGTTGGGGGGTTCATGAGTATAAATTGCTTGTAATTACCGTTTTCTCCGTTATACCTTTAACCAGAAATAGCCCTAAAAGCTCGAGGGCTCCATCTGGCTGCGACTTCCAAATATAATAAAAAGGCAACTACTCCGAACTCCACAGCTCAGGCATGTCATCTAGGAAAAACCAACGGTGGTAGCAGTTCCAGAGCAGCTGGTACTATCCCCAAACCCCAAAGCTGTGCCCTAAATTCAATAAACTTCACATTTTTAAAAGAGGTGTGTGTGGAATAACTATGTGACGTAGCTATTCTGCAATGCGCCCAATTTGTTTCAAATGATCGCCCGAGGGTTCGAATCAGCCTCCAGGAGACAGATGGGGGCGGGGTATACGGTCCCCCACGTGTGCCCCACCCTACGCACGCGCATCTTGACAGATTTCCCAGTTCTTCCCAGCAACCGGGAGGCGACTGCGCTGTAAGCTAGTAAGGGCGCTACCGAGCGGAGCAAAAACGCAGCACACGCGCTCGGGAACCGTCAACTTGACGCTAAATGAAAAGGACGCACTAGACTACACCAATGGAGGCCAAGACACCAACCGTGGTGCCGTCAAATAACGCTCTTACCCAACTCTTCCAGCTCCCCCTCCAACTCTTCGCGTCGCCGCGTTCCCGCCCCGTCTTGCTGCGAAGACTCACGGGACACGTAGTACGCCACGCCCACCTTCTCCCAACCCCGCCCTTCCAAGCTGCGGCTCTCTCCCCGCTGCTCCCTCAGGCCTGACTTCCGGTTTTCTGGCGTGGCCCCGCGTCCGATCCGCGGACTGCGGCAGTCCCTTTTCCGGCTGTGTGCTGCTCTTCCCAACACCCCCCTCGACAAGGATTCCCCCTCCGCGACGTGCGACGCGGCCGTGGGCCCGAGCGGGCGCTGAGGCGGCCGGCGCCGGCGGGCCTGAGTCTCGCGCGCGTGTTGCTGGGTAACGAGGCTGCTCCGGGCGGCAGCTCTGGCCTCCGGTCTTGGCTTGCCTCTCCTCCCCGAGCCTCCGGGACCTGGGCAGCAGATCGGGCCCGAGGCGCTCCTAGTGCAGGCGAAGCCAAAGAAATGGGAATCCCTCCGCTCTGTACCCGGGGCGGCTGCCTCCGCTGGAGAACCGGCTGTGTCTTCGAGGAAACCGGAAGCTCGTGGTGACCCCTGGCGACCCGGTTTGTTTTCGGTCGGTCTCCGAACACCGGGGAATCGAAACTCGGAGGCCCTACGTAGCTTGTCTTCGGGGTGAGTGACTCGCTTGAGCCGGCTTAGGGGCGCGGGCAGTGTCAGGACCAACCGCCGCTGCTCTTGCTGTCCCGGAGACCCGTCATTTTCTCTGACGAACCCGGGCCCCCTCCTCTGACGAGGGAGCGGCCCGCCCCTGGTCATCCGAAACCCCTGCCACCCTCGCACCCTGGCTATTCCAGGCCCATCCTTCACTTTACTTCTCCTCTTTCTGTATTCTGATTTACGGGGGCCCCTTCAGTTTTATTTCATTCATTGAGACTGCATTTATACCTAAAACGGAAGGGGGGGCGCGTGGCTAGAACGGTACTGCCGGGGCATCGGAGCAGTGGACACAACCCCGGTGTCCATTATCGAGGTCTAACAGTAGGTATTCGCCGTTTCTCCTGTGTCTAACTTGTGTATCGTATGGCTTTCGATCTTTTGGATAGTGACTGCTACGTGCAACGTAGGCCGAGACCCCCGGTCCCTACAAACAGGGAACTCGAGTACTCAAAAGTGGGATAAGATACTCACGGAAACTGCCATACAAATGAAAACATAAATTGCTCCAGATGTGTTGTGGGAAATAGGCTGATAAGAGACAGTGACGTGGGAGGATTGAAATTGACCTTTGCCTCTTAAACGTAGAAGACGCTCTCCATTTTTGTAATTGTAAATTGGATTGAGCAGGCTCTCTTGGCATAATTTAAATTCCAGTTCTCTACACATGCCATATCTAATTTTCCTAATCTGTTGTGATCACTCACTGCATCATTTGCAAATTAGGAATTGTGCATCCCTCACAGGGTGATTACAAAATTTTAATGTGCTGCTGTTTGTAAGATGGAAAATTGTATACCTATGTAAAGTTTTACCATTAAACAAATGGTATACTGTCATGCGAAATGCTCTGGATTAAGTCAGAACATTAACTCAGTATCTGCATGGTGATTTTTCTACTTATTTGACATTGGGTAAGAGATGAAATCTCTTAATTTCCTCTCTCTCAAGTGGTATTAAGGTTTACTTTTCGAGGTACCTAAGCATAGTTCCTAAGAGTTTGCTAGCTCGGAGTCAGCTGGGTGATTTTCATTCTTGGCTCTCCTACTTTCTAACGTTTGCCTGTCTCAGAGCTATTTATGTACATTTAATGAATTGTTAAGAATAAATGAGACAGTTTCCCTTGCAGGCAAAGCATATTGCCTGACATACTATAAACACTTGGTAAATATTGATTACCAACACAGAACGTTGTCATGATTAGTAAAATGATGTTATGAAGTTTTTCATAATCCATGAAGTAACAGCCAATGTAGAATGTATATTCTCAATTACATTTGTTGTATTGCTATTAGAGAATGCAGTACTTAGTGCTAATACCTGTAACATTTAGTGTGCATAGGTGCTCGATTACCTTGAGATGTATTACTTAATGAAAGGAATGAAAAGTAGGCTGCTCTTTATAGTATATACTTTATAAACTTTATAAAGTTTATACCTATGTTAACCCTGAAAAAGTCTTAGGATTCCCTGGCCGTACACACTGATTTCTGAACTGATGTAGTTAGTGCAGTAACTCTGTGAGGGTTATGAAAATGAAAATGAAGTTTTTCATACTGTGTATGTGATGCTAACTACATTTTGGGGCACTCACTGAGTTACAGTGTTTGAGTGCTGAGGTATATAGATTGAGTGACAGTATCTTGAAAAAAAGGCACTTGATGATTCCCACTTTTTGAACTAGTTAGGCCATTCCTGCCCCTGATTATTTCGTTAAAAATAGAAAAAGAGGAGTGTTGGTCTTTGTGCTTCCATTAAGACTTGATTCTTGCTCCACAGTGTCTTGATTAACCCTATGAAGAGATTCTAGCTCTTCAGTAGAAAGACGATGGAAAGTCTAAGTAAGACGGTTCAACAGGCAATGGAGAATGGAGAAAAGAAAGTAACAAACAGGCCTTGATTTAACTCTACCTCTCTTACATACTGCCAGTGTGATTGTAGGTGAATTTACATCACCTCTTTGAGCCCCAGTTTTCTTACCTATGGTATAATACCTTCCTAGCCAAGTTTGGGGTGGGCCAGAGGTAATGTGTGGATTATATCTCTTTTACTCAATTCCTGGCAGAAATGTGAATTCCCTTCCATCTCTTTAGGTTGTCATTCCATAGTCAGATGAAAATTTTGCCTTCACAATTTAGGAAGGTGACATCTTAGTGATGTACTTCAACCCTCTTGTTTTATTGGTGGGAAAATTTAGATCTGGAGAGGTAAATAATCAGGGTGTCAGATTGTAAACTATGATCTGGATTTCTGAATCTTGGGCCAGGGTTCTTTCTACCATTGAGCTCTGCCTTGTCCAGATTATTTTTGGGAAAGTCAGAATCCATGTTATATTGCTTTTCATAATGTTGAATTAAGAGCATAAATTTGGAAAACAGCTTATCTGGTTCACATCCCTACTTTGCCCCTGATTACTTATGTGGCTGTAATTGAAGTATTTAATTTTTCTCAGTTTGTTTATAAATTAGGATAATAGTACTTAAGGGGAAAAATGCATGTAGAAGCACTAGTGCCTGGCATATAAGTGAGCAATGAATGGTAGATACTATGATGATGAAATATGAGAAGATAATTATATTTACTCCTAGAAAAAAAGACCAGGTATCCAAAGATATTTCTGGGTTTCGCAGTGTCTCACACCCCACCCAGCATCTGTAGTATGTCTCAGCCCAGGGTCCACTCAGTGTTGACTGTGGTGAAGACTTAATTCAGATTAAGTGTGAATTTTTTTGTTTCCCTTTATGTCCCTCCTCTGGCCTTAGGAAATACTGTTCTATTTTCTGTCCACCTGACCTGGCAAATTGTGTCCTTCTTTGTCCATTATTATTGCACTATTGTGATTTATAAGAAATACCTATTTGGTCAGATAACCAAAGTAATATTTATCAAATATATTTGGTCTTCACAGCTCTCTATACCCTTGGAATTTCCTGGAGGATAATAGCTATGAGAGCATCTTTTGTCATAATACAAGAGTGGGCAAAAGTAGGTCTGCAGCTTTAATACAAATAAATAATATAATTAATAAATAAGAATAAACAACTGTAAACCTGCTTTTTTCCACTCCCATATTTGGTCTTATTCTCAATTCCTGGAACGGGCATCTTACTTACAACAAGCCACTTTCCACCAGGACTAGGTCTGTGTTAATGAGATGACTTTGGGACAGCACCTAAAGATGGTGGCTGCTTGCCAGGAGAACCACTCAAGTGATTAGAGGGTTGGAACTTTCAGTCCCACAGACCTCCAAGTAGTGGAGAGGGACTGGAAGTTGAATCAGTTGCCAGTGATGTAATCAATAGTCCTTATTATGTAATGAAGCCTCTGTAAAAACGCAAACAGGAGAGGGTTTATAGAGTTTCCAGGTTGGTTAAGCAGAACACTGCCATGTGCCATTGTGCCCACCACCCCCAAACTTCAGGAGGACAGAAGCTCCTTTCTTCAGGCTCCCACCCTATGTATCTCTTCATTTACCTAGTGATTCAAATCCTTTAAGACAGATAAGCAATTTTCCTGCCACCATCCAGTGTATCCCATGTCATGTTTATAATATATAGAATAAATATATAGTGTAATGGTATAAAACTTGAAAAAGTTTTTATGCAAATAATGTTTTCTTATAGAGATACCACCATGTGCAACTTTATGGTGATTTATAAATAAAATAGGCAACAAATATAAATATATAAAACAGTCTGCATACTAATTTTGTCCTAAAAATGACCAGTTATCCTACTGTACAAAATGTGACATTTTGTGACATTGTTATAACAACACACCTCCTTCCATCTAAGGTACTTAACAGCCTTCCATAGGGTTCCTCGTTTTTTCCTTCTTGATGAACTTCAGTGTGTGAAAGAATCATTGGGGAGGGAAGAATACTAATAGGTTCTGAAACCCAAGGGCTTGGGCTAATTAATTATCGGGCTGGCCAAAAATTTCATTTAGTTTTTTCCATAAAGTAAAAGACACATTTTTCATTTTCACCAATAAGTTTATTGATTTTGATATTTTGAGTATGTCCACTGTCTCCTGCATAGTATAAAGTTGATTGTTCTCAATGACTCGATTGATTGCTATCAACTGCAATTGGCCTACCTGATTGTGGAGCATTGTCTCTCGACCAGCACAAAACTTTGCAAGCCGCTTTTGACACACTTGATCAGTCACAGCGCCTTCTCCATGCACTGCAAAATCTTTTTTTACATTCAGTTGTGTGTTTACCTTTCTTGAAATAATAAAGCATAATATGCTGAAAATGTGTATTTTCTTCCATCTTCAGTACTGAAATGGCTACACAAAAATTCACCACTTTTGATAAGTTTTTTTTTAATTAACACTGACAGCTGTCACAGTACAATTGAACAAAATTGTTTATGCTGAAGTTTAAGATATCTAAGCGCTACTAGAGCCATCTTATAGAAAAAAACAAATGAACTTTTTGGCCACCCAATAATTTCCTTGTTTTGGCTAAGCCTCATAACCTTTCCAGGTCTCAGTTTTCTTATCTGTGAAATAAGTGTAATAAGATTTTCTACCTCATAGAGTCATCATGAAAATTAACTGGGATATTTGTAAAATGCTTAGCACAATACTAAGTAATTCATTTGATTGTGAATATATTTTACAAACGTTATATAAATATTCTTCACCTTTTTATGTATCATGCCCAGATCTGTCTTAAATTCCACAGAGTAAGAACCAAATTCTGTAGTCATCTCTGTCAAAAAGAACCATCTCAGGGCTGGTCAGATGGGTCAGTTGGTTGGAGCATCCTCCTGTACACCAAAAAGGTTGTGGGTTCAATTCCTGGTCAGGGCGCCTACAGCAGGCAACCAGTCAATGCTCTCCACCCTTTCCCCTCCCCTCTCTGCCCTGCTTCCTCTCTCTGAAATCGGGGGTGGGGGAGAAGGGGTGGGGTGTGTCTGTGTGTGTGTCTCTGTGTGTGTCTTCCTGTGTCTCCCTTCAGGTGAGGATTAAAAAAAAAAAAAAAAGCATTTCAGTTAGTCTCCATTCTGTTTTTCTAGTTGTATCTCTTGGTGCTATTCCTTTTTTCATCCTTTCTCCCCACACTCTTTCACACCTTTGAACTTGCCCCCCCCGTTGGAATTTAGCAAACACTTTAGGTTTAAGTACAGTAAGTATAATGAAAATAACCACCCTCTTAATTTAAGATTACAGGGTTAATTTAGAGTAATTTGCTCTTTTGTGGTATCCTCTTTGAAAACCACTCTTCCTCTCCATCCCTCCATCCCCATAGCATTTTGTATTGTTTCAGATATTACTTAAAGTGCACAAACTGTAGGAAATCTTTGTAGAGAGCAGTTTATGCTTATTTCTTGTTTCTCAGCTGTCTTTTAAAAATATTATTCAGTTGAATAAATCCTACCCATTACTATATTATAAATCAGATGTTTATAAATGGGCACAATTTTACCTCTCTTTAATCTAGACTACGTCCTACACTTAACTATTTATTCTTTTCCTTGTTCTGATTTTAAGACACTACGTATGTGTGAAAGAGTTATATGGAGGTACATATACATGCTTGCAGTTTGCGATATGGGAGGAACCCATACTTTCTTTTGGAAAGGAAATACGAGGGTTTCAACTAGCAGCAGCATGATTGGAATGATGTATTGGTATAGCATTGGCCCCAGAGAGAAAAACTTAAGCGTCTTTAAAGGAAGAAAACTTAAACTCTTTTCCCACTTTTGGGGGATATTTTACGTAGCCTAGTCCTTTCTTGTTTTCGGATTTCATTGATATACTGGGGAAAACTCTACAGTTTAAGAGTAGGAGTTAGTGAAGATTGACTGAATGGCAGATTTCACCTACTCAGACTTGTAGTTTACACATTTACTTTTGCTTACCTTTCCCATAATCCATTTAGGAAACAAATTGCTAGACACTTTGAACTCTGACCTTAATTGAAGGTAGTTGAAAGCTTTTAGTTATTAAATCAGAAAACCAAAACACAGTGATAGGCCAGACCCCGCCTCTCCCCCCCCCCCAAAAAAAACACATTTAAAAAAAAAGCCTTTCCTTAGTAATTATGTTGTCTGAAATAAAGCAAAACAAACTTTACAGGCATTGATTGATACAGGGAAGGAGATCAAAAGTTTTGGAGAAAAGCAAGCATAGTAAAACTTAGATTCTGGACCTGTGTTTACACCTCAACTCTACATTTACTATGTTAATATGGAAAATTACTTAACTTCCTTCTGTATCAGTTTCCTCATCTATAATACTTTTTAGAACAGTGACTGACACTAGTAAGCAATCAAATATTTCAAGCAAGGGATGGCAATAAAAACATTTTCAGGAATCATTAATAGAATGCTCTATTTGGTGTTTTATTTTGAAAGATTGTTTAGGTTCTCTTATGGCCTGCCGTCGCTCTTACCCTGTCTTTTCCGTGAGGTCTTTAGGAGGTTTCAGCCACTCTTTCACCTTCCGTAGTATTGTTCAGGAACGTAACTCATAACTCTCTGTGGGGAAGTAATGCTGAACCCAACACAGGTAGATGTACAAAGCGAGTTTGTTCACTGACTAATGAAGTAACTGGTTTCTCTTAGGTTTTAGACTCAGAGTTCCTTTTTCAGTCCTGCTCTATCCATTCTTCACTCAATAATCAGCATTTGCCCAAGCCGGTGTGGCTTGGTTGGAGCATTGTCCCATAAACCAAAGGGCCATGTGTTCGATTTCTGGTCAGGGCACATGCCTGGGTTGCAGATTTGGTTCTGTCCCCAGTCAGGGCATATACAACAAGCAGCTGATCCATGTTCCTCTCCCTCTGTCTCTCCCTCCCTTCCACTCTCTCTAAAATCAATGGGCCTATCCTCAAATGAGGATTAAAACAATTAAAGTGTTTAAATAATATTTATTGAGCATCTTGCACACAATGATGAGTTGTGGACATAGTGATGAGCAAAAACAGACTTAAACCCTGCCCTCAAAGAGCTACAGTTCTACTAGCTTTAATTTGGGCAGATTACTTTACTCTCCCAATCCCAACCAAATGTAGATGATACCTACTTCGTAGAATTGTATAGATGAATTTAAATAAGGTAGTATTAAAAGAATGTAAAACATGGTATAGGACATAGTGGACACTCAAATATTAATTCCTTTGTCTTTTATTGTGAATGTATAACAAATATAATCAGTAACTGGTATGGAAAGAATATCATGGAGTATACATTAAAACATCTATAATAATATATTGTAATGAATTATACTCAAAGAATTCTTAAAAATTTATAATTTGGGAAGCTATAAAACTTTCAACTTCTAAGAGTAAAAATGTTGATGAGGAAGAAATACATGGCCATAAAGAATTTAAAATCTTTTTCTTTAATTGAAAATGGTGTTGAAATGGTGTTTCATAATTTTATAAAATGTACTAATAGCTTAGATTATGGTTTTATATGCTTTATCAATTTCAACTCATTTAATAATCTTAAAAACTCTGTGGAATAGTTGCTATTATTTCTTACACTTTATAAATAAGGGAAGTGAGGCAGAGGTTAAACAGCTTGTCCAAAGGCACGCAGACACTGAAGCAGGAGAGCTTGGATTCAGAGCCTGGGCTCTTAACTCACTCAGTACTTACGTTGCCTCTAAAAGCAGCAGGAATTTTTAAACATTGCCTCAGTATTCACGTGATTCTAAATATTTCTTCTTTCTCTGTTCATTTGTTCAATGAGACATTTGTATTTTTTTTATTCTTTCAAATAGTGGTCATGGATACACTGGTAGAAGATGATATCTGCATTCTGAATCATGAAAAAGCCCACAGGAGAGATACAGTGACTCCAGTCTCAATATATTCAGGAGATGAGTCAGTTGCTTCACATTTTGCCCTTGTCACTGCATATGAAGACATCAAAAAACGACTCAAGGATTCAGAGAAAGAGAACTCTTTCTTAAAGAAAAGAGTAAGATTTTTGGAAGAAAAGGTAAGCATTACCTTCATTATATATTATGACTGAAAGAAGAATTCAGAATATTTAAAAATGTAAATATCTTTCTGCCCCGTCTTCCAGGGTTATACCATTTCCAAGGATAACGCATTTCTAATCTGAACACCCTAGGCGTTGTACCCGTCATACTGTGTCTCACATATCAAGGGACAATGTTTGTAGAATAGGACTTAGCAACTTGGGAGTATGTGCCAGACATTTTTCTTGACCCTTTTTCAGATTGACTTACCTTTATAACTTTATGTTTTTTACTCAGCATTTTAAAATCTGTAAAAAAATATGGCCAATAAAGGAAATTAAGCATCAAAGGTAGAAGCTCCTGGAACACAGTTCTATAATTTTTAATAATGTTTTCCCCAGGACTTACCTCAACATTCTCTTTTGAACATACCTAATAAGAATAATGATTTTTAAGTAAAAAATTTCTTCTAATTACCTTTTTCATGAAGAAGCGTGACACTCTTAAATGTAGAACATACAAGCAAGGTAGTTGATTCATTGTAAGTCATCAGGTCTCCTTGGCTTTGTGTATTGGGAAATCTTCCTCACTCATCCATTTATTTTGAGTTTTAAAGTTCTAACTTAGTTTGTTTCATCAGAAAGAGCAGTATATTCATATTTTATGAACAGCTTCCACAAAGAGGGAAGAAAATAGATTCTGTTGCAGCCAAAGAAGTGAATTATCTTTTTGTGAAAACTCAAGGATGGAGCTTCATACAGTTTACTTCATTTGGGGGAATAAGAGAAGGGGTGTCCATTGTAAAAATAATCCTATTTTCTTTGTATTCATATGAAATTCCTTTAAAGGTGATTAAATGAATTTGTCACATACTGGGTTAAGTAAGAAAAGGTAACATTTTAGAACTCATAGTTGTGAGTGTTTTAAAGTTCAGAAGAATATTGGGAGTTAACACTGGACACATTTCTGTACTTTCTGACCAACAGTAGTATTAATTCCTGTTAATACTACTATATAGGACTTAATGAACTAACCCATCTGTTCCTTAAGTCAAAAACACCTTCACTTGATACTTTTTGTGATAATGGAAATTGAATACTTACTGGCTTGGAAAACACTAAGAACTATACAAGAGTGATGATATACTGTGTTTTAGTTTGATAAATTAATACGTTATAAAACATACTGCAAAGTATAAAATAATGAGTAAGTAAAAGCATAAAAGACTACTTTTAAAAATATTCTGTACTTTTTTGCTTAATCAGTACAACTCGATTGTCTGGAAGTGGAATGTTCAGTTCATTATAGTCCAGGCTTTATCCCTGCATTACAGTGATTAAAGATGTGAAGCCATCAGAAGACTAATTATTTTATGTAGAATACCCTCTGAAGCTTTCTCTTCTAATTTTACACCATTAGCTTATAGGAGCTCGATTAGATGAAGAAACCAGTTCAGTGGGACGAGAACAAGTAAATAAGGCCTATCATGCATATCGAGAGGTTTGCATTGATAGAGATAATTTAAAGAGCAAATTGGATAAAATGGTAAGTTGGTTTGAAATGAATGATATCTATATATTGCAAATGAGTTTTCTCATTCAAGAGGTTAAAGTTAGAAATAAAATAAATACATTTATTCAATTAAAAAATGAAAATATACAGGTTCAAGGCAAAAAGAGAAAATTTTAATAATAATATTTGCAGCTTATTTGTATAATGATGTTAAATACATCTAACACCACTAACTTATATTGAAAAATTATGACATGGTAGAATTTATTAGTGTTTAAACCAATTTTAAAAAGCCAATGAATAAAGTCCTAAGTTAGAAAAAGAGAAAAGGAGATTAGTGGAGATGAGTTCATTTTCCCACTTTGCTTTTAAAAAACTAGAATCAGTTTTTAAACATCTATCTGAAAACTAATATATAATATCAGCCTATAGATTTTATTGAATGTAATTTGGCATTTTCCCTTCTTAACTAGAACAAAGACAACTCTGAATCTTTGAAAGTGTTGAATGAACAACTGCAGTCTAAAGAAGTAGAGCTCCTCCAGCTAAGGACAGAGGTGGAAACTCAGCAGGGTATGCTACTTACTTGTTATAAATATACTATAAATGTAATAGGATGAATATATTTTTCTCTTTGTATGATATATCAGTTTTCTATATCTGTGTGCTGAGGCTTTAACTTACTTTTTAATTTTTAGGCTTAAATTAATGTCTCTAAAGTGTCAACTCCTTTTAATTTTTCCTTAGATATACATTGCACTTTTCCTAGAAAATAAAATGGTTTTTATTCGGAGCTAGTTTGTGATGAAGTAAATGAAGAAATGAGTAGAACCCCGTCCTTGTCTAAACCTTTTGCCCACTGATAAGCCCTGGCTTTTCCTTCCCACTGATCTTTTTTGCCCATTGTTAGACACACTGCCATAGAGTAGTTGCAATTACTTTTTTAGTTTCTGAAGGTTATTAAAATGTGCAGGTGAGTGATGAGTTGCTGGGGTGAAAAGTTAGGTCTTTGGGATATGAGTTTTGGCCTATTTGCATGAACATTCTGAGGAAACAAGCTGAGAAGTAGGCCTGAGAGACTTTTCGATAGCAGGTAGAGATGAGGTCTCCTGTGGTAGCTGATTGGGGCTTTTTCTAGGTAGACTAAGGAACTAAACCTGGGTAAGTCACTGTCTAGTTGTATTGAGGGTCTACTGTGGAAGGCTTATGAATAAAACTGTTTTGACATTAATGTTCTAGGCTTCAGTGTCAAACTTTATCCTCTGAAAGGACCGGTTGGAGTGATTAACTGAGTTTACTCACTTTAATGTTTATCACTGCCTTAACCTTAACTTATATATAAGATTATTATTTTAGTCTGTCTATAATTTGAGCTTAGTGTTAATATATTTTGAAGTTCCAGACTGACAAACTTGCACTTTAACCCAGACAGAAAATCAGGGATGGGGTGAATAATACATTCTAAAACAAGATTGCTAGATTTTTAAAATCTCATTAGCGTAGGTTTTTTAAAATAATTACTATTTTTAAAAAACTTAATAATTTTGCATTAGTTCTTCTGTTATCTGTATTTTACTAGCAGAGCCTTTTTAGAATTGCAAGTAATGTAGAAGGCAGATATAAAAATTTTAATGTCCTTTTTTTTTCCCCTAGTGATAAGGAATTTAAATCCCCCTTCATCAAACTGGGAGGTGGAAAAGTTGAGCTGCGACCTGAAGATCCACGGTTTGGAGCAAGAACTAGAATTGATGAGGGAAGAGTGTAACAATCTCAAAATAGAGCTACAAAAAGCCAAACAAACGGTACTGCAGAATTATTAAATTGAGAAATTCAGAATTCTGTGAGCATTGTGTGAATGGCTTTTAACTAGGTATTGTAACTACTTATTGTTACATTCTCTGATAAATTCACCTCTATCCAATTTTTGCTAAAATTTGATATACTGTATACATTTAGAATAATCTTGGAATTATATAATTTTGTTATAAAAACAGCTAACTTTTAAAAAGCTTATTATTTATTAATTTATTAAAGCTATTTCAAACTCCCTTTCCATTTTCCTTAAGTCATTCATTTTTATGTAAGGTTTAAAGAGAACTTGGGTTTTAAATTTCCCATTTTATTTTCCTTAATAATTTGATTAATTTAGACTCCACAAGAAACAATTTTTAGAATTCTTAAAAAAGACTTTAAAGAGTCCACTATATTCAGAAGTCTAATATTCTGGGGGCAAGTTTAAATTTTAACAAATAGCTGACAATTCAAGAATTGGGTTTGGGGGAGGTTGGGGGCAAAACCCAACACACCCTGGTGAGCTGCTTAAGTGTGGTTAGCTTAAAGTCACCCACTGAAACACAAGTTGCCTGTCTGTCCTCACCAAGCATCTATTTACTAATACTTTACACTGGGTTCTAACAAGCTTGGATGCATGTTTTCAGATGTCATGACAGATAGTGCCAAGGATAAAAAGAAGAAGTGATAGAGAAGCAAGGAAGTATGAGAGCAAAGCACCAAGTGCAGAGTTTAAAATGGTTATTACAAGAAATTTAAAAGTTTAGTAGTCTGGAATCAGATAGCCATTATATACAGTCATGTATGTTAAACTAAGGTAACTGGTTAAAAAATTATTTCTCAGCTCAACCACTTTGCCCATCAGAGCATTCCAGCACCATTGAGGAGCTGTGTCACCTACCCAGATTCCTCTGGGATGCCGCAAACTGAAAGAGGAACTACTTCCAACACTTCTGACAGCCAGCCAGGACTGTGCCCCTGAATCCCAACTGCCCTTACATGGAGCTGACAGTTCTTTCAACTCCATAGTGCAGTCTTTATCAAAGGGGCCCACTGGTTAAGAATGAGCCAGGCATTAAGAGTAATACAGCACTGTACCTTGTCCTTGACCAGATGGATTCCTCTGAAATGTTCAAAGAAGTTGTTTTGGAGCCCCCAACCCTGATGAATGGGAAACACTACAAAAATTACAGTCAACTCCTATTAGAGTCAAATTTTTTTTTTTTTTTCCTATTTGACATCTCAAGTTGATTTTCCCAGCTCTGAGCCTGTGACTATGTACCACAATTCCTTCAAATGCTTTCAGTATCCTTTCCCACAAGCCCAGCTGCCAGTAGTTCCGTGAGTCTTCTCTTAAAAAGATATGCTTGCAAGATCTGCACCTTGAAGCTCTGAATTATAATTGCTGGTATATACATTCTACTTGAAATAATTTGAAAGCTTTTATACCTAATGGGTATTTCCATATAGAGCAGGAAGCAGTACCATGGAGTCATAAAAACTTGTCTCATAAGTGTGGTACTAATTGAACTACATAACATCAGGAATTATTTAACTGTTACTGAACTTGTTTTCTATAAGCATTAAATATCTATTTTTTCATGAAGATTAAATTATATAATATATGAAGCAGTTAGTATAGAGCCTACTACATTCAGTAAGTGAATGTTTTTTAAAAAGCATAATTAGGGTAATTCAGAATAGTGCGTTTTGGGGTATACATGTAGATGTGAGTTATAGTTCAACTCTATTTAGTTACTCTTTTCCACTAGATGGTGCTAGGAGATAAATTTGCTTTTAGTTTAATTCATTTATCATAAATCTCAGGAACAGACTTGAAGGTAGAAGAAAGTTTAGAAATCACTTCTCTCTTTCTATTGATGAAATTGAGTCCAAGAGACTAAGAAACTTGAAGAGTCAAAGGTGAAGTGGAATATTAAAAAAAAAAAGGTCCTCACCTTCATAGGAATTTATTTGGCAGGGGGAAGTAAAGTTTAAAATGCTCACAACTAATAAAAGAAAATAAACCAGGAAAAGAAAGAGTAGAAATGCTTAATTCATCAAGGGTTCCAGGTTTAAATCTTATCTTGACATTGTGGGATGTCTGTTTTTAATTCGTGTTTCAAAAGTGTTGGCGGTCAGAGTCCACAGTAGAATCAAAAAGCAAATGAAAGCTAGAGAAATTCATGTTCACATTAATAATCTTGCTTATATCTGCTATAGATTCATTTACAGATATTTTTAAGATAGTACTTTCTGTGAAACATATAGCGCCTTCTGAAATGTGATACAGCATCTTACGTGGACATAACAGTGTTTTTTGGTTTGTTTGTTCTTTTAAGTATTTTAGTAAACTCATTTGATTAGGGTGGGTATTAATGAGGTAAAGGTTCCAGGGTCACCATGGGCCTTTTAGACTTTCCGCATACCCAATATCCCAGCCCTTGGTGCAGTTGATGCTTTGAGGAAAACAGATGCACTGCCAAGGAAATGGAGAAAACACTGGATCAATACACTGGAGTTGGTATAGATGTGTAAGGATCCTAATAACAGCCCATTCACAATGTTCTGTAGTGTACTGAAGGTTCTGAGAAATCCTCTAGTATAGGAACCTGTTCACCTTGAGCAATATTTACCAAGATTTTGTAGCCATAGGCCCATTTATAGGAGACCCCCACATCATATGACACTGGTTGGGAAACAGATCCATTAGTGCCTTTGAAAACATGGCAAACTGATGACTGGCCAGGAACCAGGTCTTTGAATAGTAGAGACACTTTCTTTGTGCTTAATGCTAGTTTACATTAGATTAACTGAAATGTTTGGCAGTAGCTGGAAAAGTACTTTTTCAACCCCAACTGTCAGATTTTTAAAAAATATCAGTCTTTAAAATTGAAGGTTTCCATTCTATATAAATGTTTAAGTATAGACTAATTTAAATGTATATTTTTTTAATCAGTGATACAAAGAAGCTAAAAGAGGCTTGATCTGATTCCTTTATCTCCTATGGAGAACAGGAAAGAAAAATGTCCGAGGTCATGTGCTTTGGACCTTGTCTGATCTCGGGCCAGTTCTGTTTCCCTTCTGCCCAAGATACAAGTGAAATGTTAGAGTGTTTTTTGTTGGTATTTTCTGAATAATCAGAAATCCAAAATGCACTAACTCACATAATAGAAAGCATTTGAAAATTTTATTCTCCAAAGTTCCTAATACTCAAAGTCCTTACATAGCCTGTTAATGTCCCACTTTAAAACATTTAATTACGTAAATAATACTAAAATTAAATTTCAGTATTTTAAATTTTGTTCTCTCAGTTTATTCTGGCCACTTCTGCCAATTGAATTAGTACTGTGATAATGATTTTTATTTGTTATAGATCCTTAAACGAGAATACATTGCAAACAAGTGTGTTATGGAGTTGTCTGAAACATATTGTCTACTTTTTAATGTCTTATAGGCTTCCTTCTGTCATATTTATAACCTATACAACTAAAACTTAAAATATATAAAGATTTTATAAACTTGTCTATATGGAAAGGAAGTTTATGCTGATCTTAAAAAGTAACCTATTAAATTTTCGTGCTTTTAAAAAATAATACCAATAAAAATGAAATAGCAGTAAATCTTCCATTTTTTCATGGAATTCATTCAGCTGTACCTTGAGTAAATATTAATATTGTTATTTTTACCCTTTTTAGAATATAGGCTGCAGATTAATATATTCAGAAATACATTTTGTAAGATTCTAAGTTCCTTTACATGAGAGCAGTTCCACTTTTTTAAACTAATACAGGAATGACTTTAATTGTACTTGAGTTTGAGATATCTTGTACAGGTTTGGAGATATGTCATTAAAATTGAATATCTATGTGTATGCTGCACAGTTACAGATGTATTCTACCCATCTGAAATATGTCTCTGGTAATACAAAGTGTACCAAGAGTAAGTGGACTGTAACAACTTTCAAACTTTTTTTTAAATGACAGGATCCATCTCAAGAAGACAATCTGCAGAGCAGAGATCTGCACAGACTAAGCATTTCCAGGTATGAACGTTTTTCAGCATTCAAAAGTAATACATTCTTCTTCCACAGGCCACTTTGTATAGGTACTTAGATTTGTTATGATTTAACCTTAAAAACAAAAGGGTGTTACTTGGGTACTGCATGTAATCTCTGACCACAAGATATAAAAACATTTAACTGTTAACAGTGGACTTGAACTTCAGTGGTAGAAAGGTGCATAATGTGATGCCTTAAGCAGAATTTTTAAACATTCAGTAATATCTTAGACTGGATATTAGGGAGTTAGCTGTGTAGAAGTATTTTGTAATAAGCCCTAATTTTGTACATGAAGAATTATGCATTTCCACATACAAAACATTTTGTCTTAAGGGTAAACTTAGCCTTAATCTTTGGTATAATATGAATTTTAAGAGAATTATCCTCCTGGGGTAAGGACAAGAGTAGCTATCAGAGTTTGTATGTATTACTTCAAACATTTTCTCAAATATAGATAATTTTTTCTTAAGTAACTTAAATACTGTAATTTAAATTACCCGATAATTTTTGTTTCTGCTCTGTTAGCATCCCCTCTCTGCATGGATACTTCCGTCCAGTATAAAATTCTGATCTGACTTCACTGTTTGATCATTTGACTTCCAAAGTTTACTAACCTAAAATAAAGTAAATAACGTGAATTCATACCTTTTCCTATCAAAATGATCAGTTAAGGAAAACAATGTAAGGAAACACCATGCAGCCACTCCTTCTGATCCGGGGAGAGGCAGACGTTTTCAATAAGGGGCGAGCAGTAAATATATTAGGCTTTGTGGAACATACAGTCTCTGTTGCAAGTAAATGCGATTTTAACAGTACTCCGATTTTGCTTTCGACTTCCAAATTTATAGCAGAGATGTTTTGCCCTTTTTATTTTTAACATTGTGTCTAGTACAGTGTCCATTTAAATTATTTCTCAAAGTTGTCTTTTTTGTCAGTGTATCTGGCTCATTAGTATTCAAGCATGCTTGTGTTCAATAGCATATGACTAAAATAACTATGTAAATACCTTAATTTAAAAATATGTGATTGCTAAAAGATGCTAACCATCATCTGAGCCTTCAGCAAGTTGTTTTTGTTTGCTGGTGGGAGGGTCTTACTCCAATTTGTGAAAAACGCAGTATCTGTCAGGAGCAATAAAGCAAAGCACAATAAAATGAGGTATGCCTATAGAACATACCAGAGTGTAATATACATAATAAGGGGATAAGTATCGTTTCTCCTAACTTGTTTTCATTGGGTTGCGGTGTAAAGTGACTGCTTGTTGTGCCTTAGAGTCAAAATGTATGAAGTACACTCTTTAGGGGGAATCACAGTTGACAAAATAATGCATTTCTAAGTCTCTAGCTCTTGGCTAAGGCTATGCCATATTTTCATTTTAGTTCCCCTGGGGATATAATAGTTGAGTAAATTTTCAAAAGCTAAGTAAAAATATGTATGGCTGAAATAGAAGCTTAGTTAAGTATATTTTTCTTTTTCAAGGAATATTCATTTCAATATTAAAGAGTTAAATGCATAGTGTCAAGAAACTAGGCTTGCTCTCGCTGGTGTAGCTCAGTGGATTGAGCACAGGCCTGCGAAGCAAAGAGTTGCTGGTTCAATTCCTAGTCAGGGTACATCCCTGGGCTGCAGGCCAGGTCCCTGGTGGGGGGTGCAAGAGGCAACCACACATTGATGTTTCTCTCCTTCTCTTTCCCTAACCCTCTCTCTAAAAATAAATAAGAAAATCTTACCTTTAAAAGAAAGAAAAAAGAAAAGAAAACTGGGCTTTTTCACTTTGTAAGCAGGACATGTGTGTACCCTTTCCCTGAGAATGTGGATAAACAGGCTTCATTACATTTAAGATTCAGAGGTATGAAGTTTTATACCAGGATGGCTATGAATGTGGCCCAGCACAAAATCCTAAATTTACTTAAAACTTTTTTTTTTTGCTCCTCAGTTTTCATTAGTGTTTGTGTATTTAATGTGTGGCCCAGAGACACCAAAAGGTTGGACACTACAGAGAATTAAAAAATTTTCAACACACCTTGAAGACTATATAGCACTTAATATTAGTTGTAAAGTAACTGCCATTACTTTGCTATCCACAAGAGGGAGAACTTAGTAACAATTTTAATTTTTATCTCTATAGTTTTCAATTCAGGTAGCATTAAGGGCAAAAGAAAAAGACTAGATATATGTTGAGCTTCATGACCTAGTTGTTAGTCTAATCTAATTATAAGCAGTCTTCACTCTTTTGAATTGCAAAATATATATTAGATATTGCTTCAATAACTAAGATAATTCTCTTATTTTTACACACTTATATTTTGAATGATTAAATATGTTTGATATTCTGGTATCTAAACACTATCTTGGATATTTGCTTTTCTTTTCTCCAAGTCAGGTACTGATTTACCATCTCATACCAATAAAAAAACACTATTTTCATGCAGTATTATTCATATCATGACTGTATGAATTATTAGCACGTGTGCAGTGTTTATACTCACTGCCGTGTCATACGAGTAACTCTGGAAAGCATACCGAATGCCCAAAATTGCACCAAGGAACCAACAGCTCTCTTCACACTTACGATAAGGTTCCTATGTGAAACGTGCATTGTAGCACCCATCTCAGATGTTTACAGATGAAATAGAGGTGGTTAACTAACTTTTGTGAAGTAATTATTTCATACGTATCAAAAATCTGCAAAAAGCCTTGTGATTTTTAATAGATTACTGGCTAACAAGTAATGTTTACAACAGACCTGTAGATTTTTTTCAGAGACAGTATAAAGTTTATTATGCTACTTCTATTGAAATCACTGTCTGAGTGCAATGAGGTATTTTGAGAAAAATGTATGTAACCTTACATAATTCAAAATAATTTTTTTCAATGTATCTGTTGCTTCTGTAATTAAAATAGGATATTAGATTTAAATATCAAGAGTATTAGTCCTTGAAGTTTTTAAAAAAGGTTTATAGCTTGACAAAAATTAAAGCATGAAGTGACATGTCTGTCAAATTTGATTTCATCATTACTAAAAGTACACTGATATCTTTACTAGGCAGTTCTGCCTGTTTGAACACAGTTGTACCGGTTGTTCTTACATCTGATACTGTATGTATTCTAGCACAGCAAAGTAAGAATGTATGTTGAAGACTTTGATTTATTTAGTTAGCAATTAAGAACCTAAAAAGGAAGGAAATGATGAATATCCAAGTAAGAATGTTTAATGGAAGATGAAACTTAGTAAAAATTATATTTAAAGTAACTAACATTTCTCAGGTAATTAATACTTTTAATCATAAAAATGAGAAGAATTTGTGAAGTTTTAATGTCTTTCATATAATGCTCTCTAGGTTCCTTTACCAGGAAATCATCTGGCTCTCCATGTCTTGTGCTTTCACGTCACACTGGGTTAGAACCAACTACATGAGGCAGCCCAGTCAAACATACAAGAATGGGATACATGAAACCTAAATTTTATTTTAATGGGGCTTGGGTATACATTCAGCAATTGGTACAGCATTTCGATGCACAACGTCAAAACAGAATAGTCATAAGTTAAATACAAATTTAAGACCCATATATGAATATCACATTAGTCTTGATCAGAGGTGAAAATGAAGAACATACTCCTTACTATTAAATGTATTAATACCACTATACTATAGTCTATAATAAAATCTCAATTCTGAGATGAGAACCATAGAAACTCTCATTGGTTAGAATACTCTTTATAATAACCTTCTGTTTAATATAGTTTCATTAAATTGCTATAAATTAGGTCAATGTTGTTATGAATAAGGTCTTTTTAATTGTTATAATGCCCTAATTAAATATCTTTCAATTATTTAGTGAAGTTTTAATTTACATAATTTCAAAATTAATCTGAGCAAAAATACAGATATGATCATTTCTATTTTAAAGTTATTCTCTTCATTAAGAGAATAATGACCATTAACTCTTTCTTTTTTTTTTTTTTTAAACCTTGTATATCAGTGATAACATGCAGAATGCATACTGGGAACTGAAGAGAGAAATGTCTAATCTACATCTGGTGACTCAAGTACAAGCTGAACTACTAAAAAAACTGAAAGCCCCAACTGCAGTCAAGAAAGGCAAGTCAGTGTTTGCTGGAAACCACTGATTCCAGCCAAACTGCTTGAAGAGCAACTAGCTATCCTATCTTATCAAAATCTCATCAAATGAGTTTGATAATGCAAAGTATATATAGTATGTTCACAGCCTACCCATTCTCTGCTTTGGCTTCAGTCTCATGCTGGTCAACTTCACACATAAAGGTGTTGCTGATGTGTTTTTTCTTCAGTACTGTATTCTTTTCCCCTTGTGGCTTTTTTTTCTCAGCCAAGTGTTGCTTATGTGTATAAGGCTGAGGTGTTAAGTTTGCTCTAGTTGACCTTTTACCACAACTACTTCATATATTTAAAAAAAAGAAAAGACACCGAAAACTATTTTTCATTACAGAATATATCAAAGACCTAGCTCTAAATTGTTTGTTTTGAAAAAGTAACTTTGATTCATTATTTGGTTATTTTCTTTTTTGTAAATTTTTCTGTCTGTAAAGGATAGATTATTTAGAAGAGGGACTAGGTACTTACCCTTTTAGCCAAACAGAAATTTTCATTGTTTTGCCTTTCATATTTAACTGCTTGGCTGACAAAACATTTTACATTTTGTGTTACCTAGTGGTGGTTACTTGTCAAAACTAATTTTATACCTCAGAGAAAAATCAGTGCATTTATACCTTTTATTTCATAATACTTGTATTTCTGAAAAGTTGTGTAATTCTTAAGTGCCCTACAATTTACTTTTTAAAGTAATAAGATGTGACATTTTATAAGAAATAATCACGAGTTTAAAACTGTTATTTGTATCTCAGATTGTCCCTAAAGAGTGCATAAAAGAGTTGTACTTTATAAATAGTTCTCAGTAGTGTACATTAGTGGGGGGAAATTTTGCACATTGGGAAGGAAAGTTAAATTCAGAATTCCTTTCATTTTTCTACAGTTAGAAAAACTGCTTCCTTATGAAGCAGACGAAATAACGTGGTACTTTAGTAGCCATTGACTTAATTTCTGGTTCGTTTTTTCCTTGAGTTTTACAGTGGCCAGGGTTACATACAAGGTAATATAAGTTGATGGTAGAAATAAGATTTCTCTTAAAAGGGACTCATACAGTAATTCTGCAGTGAGTATTCAGTGTGGCTCTTTGTTTATATAATAAATATAACTTCCAAATAATAATACAGGACAAATGCTCTTTCCATACTTAGAAGTGGTTCATTCTGAGCTGGTGAGTGATACATACTTAGAGCTTTGGAGCATAAGTTTTCTAAAACATCTCCTACGACAGTGGCAAGACTCAAGTCCACCCCTCCTCACTTAGCACAGAACTCAGTGCTTTGAGGAGCAGAGAGCGACAGATCACCTATTTCCCTGACCTATAATATCACCCTATCCAAAAGCTGAACAATGATACTTCCAATTCTCCCAAACTCTTGTCTCTCCTCCTAAGACAATGAGCTTATTTTATAATGTGGTTTGATTGCTTCTAAAACTACAGAGTCAAGCCTCAGTTGAAATTGGTATCCTTTTTGAACTTGGGATAAATTTGTCTTTTCTACCCTGGCTGAATTGGAGGAGGAAAAGCTCATACTACCATCTTGTTGGCGGTGGCTAAACAATAGCTTATAGAGCAGTCTGTTTTCTAAGCCATCACATGTGCACTAAAGACATTTTTTTTTTAACTTGACCTATATTGTGGCCATGGCAGAATGTACATTTACCATTATATGTGTTTCACAAGATGTAGGATTATTTTGTAGCTTTTATTTAAACTTTTATTCATAAAGGCTGAATAAATATTATCTGTATCTCACCAATTCACAATATAATTCTTTCTGAAAAAAAATATTTACTTTTGGACCACCTATAGAAAAAAATTTGAGTAAGTAAAGGAATATGATATTTAACAAAATAATACTAAAACGTAAGAAGAGCTTTCTTAGTCTCCTCCACTGAAGCTAGAAGTCTGGAAACCACCTCTAGCCATACTTTTCAGAGCCAAGAACCGGGTCTTCACTTGTATTGGGTTGGCCAAAAGTTCGTTTGGGTTTTTCTGTATAATGGTTCTAGCAGTGTTTAGTTGTCTTTAACTTCATTCAAAACAGTTTTGTTTGACTGTATTGTGACAGCTGTCCTATCAGTATGCATTTAAAAAAAGGAACTATCAAAATTGGTGAATTTTGGTGCATCCATTTTAATATTGAAGATGGAAAAAATATGCAACTTTTTTATGTCAAGAAAAGTAAAAACGCAACTGAAATGAAAAAAAAGACTTGTGGAGAAGGTGCTGTAACTGAACAAACATGTCAAAAGTGATTTGCGAAGTTTCTTGGTACTATTGACATTTTGGCCAAATAATTCTTTGCTGAGGGGCTCTTACGCATTGGAAGAAGTTTAGCAGCACACCCTGGCCTCTATCCACTAGAAGCCAAGAGCAAGAGATAGGCGGCATCCTCAAAATATCCAGATCAATAAAGTTATTGGTGAAAATGAAAAATGTGTCTTTTTCTTTACAGAAAAAACTAAATGGACATTTTGGTCAACCCAGTATTTTAACTCTGTTAGTTTCCAACTTTTAAAAAATTTTTAAGTTCTTCGTTTTTAATAACTCAGTGATACAGATGAACAGGATTACTATGCTGTGTCCATTTTGCAAATGAGAAGAGTGATACCTGGAGCAGGCAGTGACTTCCATGTCAGTATCGCTGATCCAGTCTTGGAACTGAGATCATTTGTGCTCTCTTTTTAAGTCACAGTGCCCAATGATTACACTTGTTTGGGAGTGTTAACTTTATTTCCTGTTATAAGTCAACCAAATTAATAAATTGTTACATGTTTTTATGATCACAAATGCCATGACAACTGACATTTGCCCTTTACTTTCTTTTTTAGCATGTGCTCCTGTAGGATGCATGGAAGACCTTGGGAAAGACAGCACAAAACTGCACTTGACGAATTTCACTGTAACATACAAAAGACATCCCACTCTCTCACCAAATGGCAAAACTCTTTGTAACACATCTTCCCCTTTACCAGGAGATATTAAAGTTTTATCAGAGAAAGCAATCCTCCAATCATGGACAGATAATGAGCGACCCATTCCTCATGACTGTACAAACTTTCAGGAACACAACTCTTACGGCAGAAACTCTCTGGAAGATAATTCGTGGGTATTCCCAAGCCCTCCTAAATCAAGTGAGTCAGCATTTGGGGAAACTAAAAATAAAACTTTGCCTTTACCCATCCTGCCGCATTACTTGGATCAACATAATCAGAACTGCCTTTATAAGAACTAATTCTGAAGACATTCATGATTGGTCATGAGGTTGCTGTACCTCCTGCAGTGGTTCTCTTGAGAAATTATTTAATAAATTGAAAGTGGGTTTTGATTAAAATTTTGCAGGGTTCTTCAATGTACACATTTGCACATACTGTACCATATTACGTAGTTGATTTTACAGTATGAAAGAGCAACACTCCAGCTTCTATTCTCGCTAAGAATCAGATATATGCTAATAATAAATTAATAAATGAGGTATTTCAAAAAGACAGTTCTACCTTTGATGAAGATTGTAAATTTCTGCCTCTCACATAAAGAATGGAATTGAAAGTTTTTAGACATGGTTTTACAAAGCATGTGAAATGCCTAAACTGCTGTTCATTAAAAATAGATGAGGCCATTACTATAAGAAAAAATTATAAGTTTTATGCAACTAAGAGCAAATGGCAATGTGAACAGGTTATATTTCTGTTGACTTACAGTGCATAAAGAATAAAAATATAAATAGTGGAATAATAGTATGTAGGTTATTCCATCTCTATATGCTATTGTGTTTCAAGTTTTAAATCAGTTTTAATCACAATGTTGTTGATAAAATTTAGAATTATAATTTCAACTTTAAAACTTGAAGCAACCTGATCATTGAAGCCAACTCTGTCCCAGCACATCCCTCAAGTCCTATAATTGAAAAGTGATTAAATAGTAGAAAATCTATGTGGTGTGTGAATAAACTATTATAATCCTGTACATCAACCAATTAGAAGTGAAAACATCACAAAGGATTCAGTCTAATCCGTCTCCTCAGGGTCCATAATAAAGTCATTTTCTTCAAAGGGTCTACACCCACTCGTTATGTAGACCAGCTTATAAATTGTTAGGCTTTGGTTTGAAATGTAACATTTTACTCATTGAGTGTTTTTTAATTGATTCAGGAATTTAATTCTAAAAACCAAATTCTGTGCTGTACTGATACAGTACAGTCATAAAATGTCCCCAAACTCTGATTCTAAATGGCCTATCATTTATAAACAAGTAAGAAAATAACCAGGATGGCTTCACATGGAAACATCTAAGTTCTTTCAGGGCTGCAGTGGAAAGAATATCAGTAATAAAGTTATTACTCGATTCATATATCCTTTGCCTGAGATAAAGTGTTTCATGTGGGAAACCCTAGCCTTTTTAGTAGACAGTTTGAAATGTTTGTCTTGAACTAAAAGATTATCACAGAGCTCTATATTGACTAAATAGCATACATACATAAACAGTGTTCATCGTTCACCAGACTTTGTCTTTCTATTACCTCACTTACTCAAGCTTGTCTATGATTAATGGAATTGGTGTCAGATGCTGGAATTTATTCTGACCAATGAACACAGCTGACTCAAGGGAGTAGAATCTCCTGCCAAGTAACAGAGCAAAACACAATATGCATAAAACAAATACAAGATTCCAGGCTTTAGCTGAAGGAAGCAACTACCTGTGTAATACCACAGCAGCAGGAACTATTTCTCATGTAGCTACAGAGTCTGTATATTATATCTAATCTCTAAGCTTACTGGTTTGCCTTTTTTAAAACCAAGATTGGAAATTTTACAGTGTAAAAAAAAATAAGTTGTATGAGATAATAGCTTGATTAGTGCTTTGAACAATGCAGAGAAATTATTTAATTAAAATTATTTTTGTTTGAAATTGAAGTGGAAGTGAAATTTTGTCCTTGACTATATAATCCAAGGTCAAGTACTAATTGTGAGTTATAAATATGATTCATACAAAAGACATTTGTCTTGTTAAACTAACTTCTTTTGAGTGGAGAAAATGCTTTTCCACCTAAACAGAAGGGTATCTATAAGACATATGTTAGAAAGTCGGTGGTTAATGTTCTTGGCAGTTTAAAGTGCTAAATAAATTATATGTAAGACTAAGAAAGATTAACCAAAAATTGTTTGTACCCAGGCGTAATTTTTTAAATGTACACTTTATGATCATGTGTTCTAAGTAAGATTCAAAGAAAAATGAAAGAATGGTCCACCTGTAGTTTACAAACTTGCTCCAAAGGGCTTCTCTTGAGAATTTCTTAATCTTTAGATTTTTATAACGACACATCAATATACACACCCATAACAATGAAGAGAACATAGCTAACTTCAAAAAGGCCACTTATTCCGTCCTCTCAATCCCCTATTAGCTAAAAAAAATTTTTTTGTCTTGTCTAAAACGAAACAGGTTTTGCCAAAATGGAACCTAATTCATTAGCAGAGCAGGGACATACCTATGTGAAACGTCAGAATATCAAAATAGGGGAAATTCAGACTTACGGAACTAAAGGACTGAATCACGTGAAAACCAGTCTAGAAAGGCTACGTGGAGGAGGCAGAATTTCCAGGGTAGAAAATCTGGACTGTCACTTAACAAAGTATCAGCAGAGGCACAAATGAGCAAGCAAGGTAACAACTGAGGCATACACACCCACTGGAGAAGCAGACCTGAGTGTGGATAAGCATGGATATTCTAAAAGCTATAAATAAGAGTTTTGTTTTGACAGAATAAAAAAGTATAACTTACTTATATATCCAGCACCTATAGGGAAAGTGACATCTACATAAATGAATTATCCACATAAAATTGAAGTTGGCCCCTGTGATTCTAATCAAAATTATAACATAGCCATAGATTATGTATTTCACTAGCTTTTAGAAGTAATCTGCCTTTTAATTAACAAAAACTTAAGGTCCTGTGCTATAGGAAATGCACCAATACCAAAAGGTCAACAGGAATATAGGCTTGTTTACCCCTATGCTATGTGACCTCTAGGTCACTATTTGCTTTACTTTTGTCTGCTCTAGCAGTCTGCCTCCTTCTCATCTGTGGCCTGGGTAAATGTGGTTTCTTTGGGTTTTAAGTAAGAGTAAAATAGTTCTTTGAGTGGCTTACTCAAGAGAAAAGTGTGGAACTTGAACATGCCGTTGGTTCTTAGGGTCCTCTTTGCTTGTCAGATGTATTTCATAGGATTGGGGACAATGTGAAATCTTGTCCTTGTATGTAGTAATTTCTATGTGTGATTTTAATGAGAACTGTAAACATAAAATTTACTCACCTGGAAACTTGTTGCAGTGGCTGTGGTAAAAAGTTAATTGTTTATGGGGTGGGGGGAGAGCAACTTTTAATATAAAAGCTCAACCTGGAACCAAATTATTGCATTGGAACAGAAAATTTTCACATTGGCTCTTGACACCATTGCTATGTTACAAAATGGTCAATTATGTTTATAAAGAAAACTTTAAAAAAAGATTATTTTCAGTAGTCAAATTAGTAGGTCAAGGAAAGTAGTAGTATATTTAGGAAATTTTTCATTAAAGATGTTTAAAATTAATTTGTTTTAAATACTTAATCTATCGTCTATGTTTCCACATAATTCTTTAGTACTAATAATAGCAATAACTAACCATTAAAGAGCATTTACCTAAAATACTCGGTCCTCACAAAAACAGCATGAGGCTTATTTCCACAGTTGTACAGCTAGTACGCAGAGAACCAGGAAGGACTCTGGTTCATGACCACTCCGCTATACTGCCTGGTTATTTAAACACCTTTGAAGGTGGTCCATTCCTGCTTTCCTTTAGTTACTCCAATCCCCACGATTAGCCTTTTGTCTGACAGTGAATAGGGTAAGATCTATATTGAACCCTAAAAATCAGTATATTGTTATAGAACTATAGTTGTGGAAAAATTTTTTGAAAACTCCATAATGACCAGGCAAACCATATCTCACTATTTACTACTATCCCATTTAATAAACTTTAAAATTTAAAAAAAACCTTTATTTCAGATAAGATTAGTATTTCTATCATTCAGGATAAAGCAAACACTTCCTGAGTCCATCATTTTAGGTAAATGTGATTTCCAGGAATAGAGTTACTGAGTATCATTTGAATATTTGCCTACATGCTTGTTGGAAGCTTCTGTATCCTGTTCTTGGCAGGAATCCCAGTTTTTCTGAATTCTTCCCTTTCCTTCAGGTATTCCATTTTGCATTCTTCATAAAAGGCAGGATCATTATAACTACAAGAAAGAAAGGAACATCTTTTCAAAGTGAATCACTTTTTTAAGTATTTAATATAAGCTTACCTTAATAACATTCAGACATCCAGTTCATTAGGTCCAACCCTTAGAACTAAATTTTAAAAAGTGAAACTAAAATAATATTGAATGTCTATTGCAATTGAAATTTAAAAAAATTTTTTTAAAAAGAAGACTTTTAGTAATAGTCATAAATTCACTGTAAACATTAAACAACCAAACTCATTAAAGAAAGGAAAAAAATAAAAAGACCTAGCAGTTCTTTTTTGAACAGCATTATCCAAATGAGATATAGCAAGGAGAAGCGCAGTGCCTGTCCTCAGGGAGCCCACGGCGGTACAGAGCCGGCAGGTAAAGAATGAATTACTAGCAAGTATACAGAGTGCTGTGATAGAGATAGGGACCAGTGCACCACGGAAACATGGGGAAGAGTGGGAGAAGGGGGCATGTCAAGGGGAAATGCTGGGGTTACATTTTGAAAGACCACCAGAAATCCCTATAGTAGGCACATGTGCAAAGGCAAAAGATGAGGAAAAACTGTAATGCTTAAAGAATGGCAAGTAAATCGGAACCAGTATGGCAAACTATAGATGGGATTTCTAATAGAGAAGAAGTATATTCTACAAGTATATTTCACACAGGAGAAAGGGCCTGAGATGAAGCTGGAAAAGGCAAGAACCAAATCATGATGGTACATTTATGCCACAGTAAAAAGTTTAAAAATCTGTCTTGAAGATGATGGGCACTATTAGGAGAGCAACTTTAAGGTCGGCTTTGCGCCTTAGGTGAATCTGACAGCAAGCACGTGGCAGGCAGGTGAGAAGGGGATAGCCAATAAATATAACAACCCAGACAAGAAATGATGAGGGCCTAGGCCAAAGGAGCAGCAGCTGTGATGAAAAGGAGAAAATGGCTCTGGGGAAGATTTAGGAAATGAAATCAGCAGGAAATGACCAGTTAAGTTAGGAGACAAGGAAGGTACTAGGCAACCACATAGTTCACAAAGACAAAAAATGCAGAAGTGAAAGGAGCCGAGTTCACTTCTGGACTAAGGAAGTATTGTGCTATACTGTCTGTCAATAATGTAGGTAGAAAAACCTGTGAAATTCAGCAGAAAGCACCTGCATTCAAAGAACGTGGCATATTTTTACTTTAAGATTCAAGGAACTACAACAAACTATCAGTGAACATGATATTTAAGGTTTAAAAATTTAACTTCAAAACTCTCAGTTTACCTTTGTGTCCTTCTTTTGACTTATTGCAACCTTCCTAGGAGTTAAATTAATCAAAAAGTAAAATCACAAGGCTGGCAAAGGTCTTAGAGATAGTCTAATTCACTATCTTATCATTAGGTTTACCTTAAGCCCATCTGTAATATATTCTATAGATCAACCTGTTCATGAAAAGAAATTGGTTAAATCACATGAAACTCATGTCTTTGTTAACTGATTTCATATATTTAATCAGATATAATGCTGACCCAGATAACTTAAAGAGACCCTTCATAAATGTTGCTTTTTTCGAATAATCTTTAATAAATTTTAGACTCAGCCAAAAATATGATCTGTGAGGGGAGGAAGTACAGAATATATTACATCGAATGAATTAAATAACATATTCTTACGTACAATATATACTACACACACATATACACAGAAGCACACACACTTAGGTAGCTACTTACTAAGAGGTTAGACATTCTTTTAATGCAGAATTTTCTCTCCGGCATTTTACTACCATAAGGATTCCAGACTCCTTGCAACATTTGGTAAAATCTGAAATAAAAAATTTGGGAAACAGTGACTTGTAATTACATCAACACAATTTCTGATAGCTCTAAAATATAATTTAACAGTCTATTACCTAGACTGTGCTTGGCACATTGTACATGCTCCACCAAAGACATGTACATGAATAAAAAGCAGAATGACATGACTTTCATTTACTTTGTGGAAATAAAGAACAAGATTTGAAAAGAGAGAGGACCTCTGAGAAAGAGTGAGGAGGCTTCATGGAGACAAATGGGACTTCTAAAACAGAAAAAGTATATTCCACAAGAAATGATTAAGGAGAATAAAAGAGGAGCCGTTTCCAAGATGTGCAGTCTCTGCATGTCCAGTGTCTTGTGTATCTTCTGGTGGCTTCAAGGTACCCACTTTCTTTAAGACAACCTCACCATGCTGCCTTACCTTCTGATAACGGCTCCTACTCCATCTGGAGTCTACTCTTAGATGCCCCAGAAAATTGCAAATGGCTGTCTGTCAAATTTCCGTTCTGGTAGTTGGCCTTTTAAACTGTACTAGGCCCTACGGTATCCTGCCTTCTCAGGATCACCAGCTCAGAAAAGCCTGGTGCCATAACCCACCCACAGCTGGGCCACCTGCTCACCCGTCTTACATGAGCTCAGGGTCAGACGCAGTTGTCCCTTATCCTTTCCACAGGACAGCGCAGGCTTTGCTCCCTACCATGTATGCCAGCTCTCCTGGATTATTCCAGTCCTTCCTCCTGACCACTGGCTGCTCTGGTTCCCAGCTTTGCCACTTCCAATCTTGTGCATCTCCTTAAGTAACGATCCATTTCCATGTCAGATCTTAAATTATGACATCATCCTCAGAAAGAAGTGGTAAGCGAAAATGACTTTTTCAGAGTATTTTTTATAACTCCTTTAGTACAAAGGTATCAAGATCTTTGAGCTATGTGTTACCCTTCCAGTTACTAACAAATATAATTTATAATTATTTTAAAGCAAGCAGGTAATTCAGAAGTCTCCATGAAGACACATAATATGTAACAAAAATATTTTTAAATCACAAGCAAACTGGAAAAGATTGAAATTTATTAAGTCCATAAAAACTCATTAGAGGGGCTTTAACTGAGACTTATAAATACCCGTATTTACCCACAAACTTTGAAGGATAAGTGACAGAATAAACACAAAGGCAGTAGATGCAGGAAATGATTTTAATGCAAATAATCTAATGTGTCTGGTCACATTAAATTATGGGTGACAAGTAATACCCCACTTCAAATAGACAGAGGATTAGCTTCCTTTAGCTTCTTGTTCACTAGTCTCAGAAGTCCGGCCAGTTCCTCTGATTTCTGAAACTATTCAGGATCTTCTTCATTCCAACTACAAATGTTCTCATTCCTGTCTGTGCAGATGAGCTGGACACACAGGCCCAATCAGATGGAGGGAGTATCTCTCGTGTCCTTGACTAGACTCCCTCCAACTCAAAAAGGCAGCGCAGACATACAATCAGCACACTGTCCGTAGAGATCATGGCTACCAAAAACTTTCACCCTGGAATGTCATTAGCATTCCTACATGTTAATTTTCCTATTTAGAGCACACTGAAATCTGCCTTTCCAAAAGGATTATAATCCCAAATAAAAATTAAGACATAAAAGGGAAAATGCGCATCAAGCTAACCCAGAAGGGACCAAATCTGGCTGAGGGCTTCCAGAAGGGAACTGTTGTGATGGTAGGGGTGATGAACCACAGGCTGACCCCTGCACCACCGCATCCTTCCCGTAACCTCGCACACCTACTCCAGACCAGTTCACTCAATGCCTGGAAGAAAGAATTTGCCCAACGAAATATCCTAGCTGACCAAACCCCAGTAATTTTCTGAAAAACACAACATGGTGGCTATTATCAAAAGTCCACTTTCCAAATTTAACAAACCCAGTATTTTTACAGAGAAATTTACAATATATGTTTGGGCATTGCATCATTTTAAGATTTCTTTCCCTAAAAACGGAAATGTCCCTGGTAGGGAATTCATGTGAGAGAGCATTTATGTGTTCTGATCCCAATAAAGGCACAGTCTACATATTTTCACACTTGTCCAAATCTCTTCAGGCAGGAATAACTGTGACTGGCCTAAAGCCTCAAGCTGTTTGTAGGGTTTTTGTCACTTGTTTAGCAACAAGATTTTAATGAGGATCTTTCTTTCATACCACATTAGCATACATTCATATAATAATGATGTTGCTAATGCCGTCAACTGATTTCTAAAATGGTATTCTCAAACAAGCCCAATGTAAATTGCTACTTTCAATATTTTATTAAATGTTAAAAAGCTTTGTGATACCTCTATATAATTTAATTTTAATTACCATTAAACACTAAAAAATAAAATTTCATTCACTTAAGTCTATCTTAAGGTAATACAAATATCAATAAATATTGAGAATAGAAAGATTATTAAGTTATTCCAAAGTTAAAGAAAAGTAGTTAAAGAAGAATTCAAGAAGTTTTTCTTAAAAATATTGAGAACATAAGAGAGTATACTTCTTTCATAAACTCTCATTCTCTGGAGAAAAAAACACTTCATAAAGTACAATATCCTATTGGTAGATATATTCTTCAGGTATAATAAAATTTGCATCAAGTATATTTATGAAAAACAGAAGGAGATAAAGCCTTCTCCTAACTTTATGAGAATGGGTAAAATAATCACAGTGTAATTAAGTACAAGTAGCCTATAAAATTTCCAGTTGATATATTCAAAAATCCTTTGAGGGAACTTCTGTATAAAAGCAGTAAGAGAAATAAATGGTTTAGAATTGTTTTTAACTTAATTTATGGAATTTTATTCTATCTTAATATATCAATAAACCCCAAGAATAAAGTTCTTAATTAAGTCAAGAATAAGTATTTATGGAGCAATTATGCACGGAAGTAGAAATACTGAGCACTTGATCTTTTACACTTTTCATTTACTCAGGTTTAAGCAACATTACTTCACAAACGCAGTAAGTCATCCAGTTACAACTAAAGCACCCAATGAGGGATGGCACTTTAGAAACATGCCAAAGCAAAATTAATAATCCCCAGTGTTTCCTGTCTTTGACTAGAACCACTCCATTTCTATCTCCACTAATTTATACTTTTTTAAAAAAATCCCAAGCTTATACATTTTTACAGTATCCCTTTAGACATAGCCCTCATTCCTAACTTTCTAGTACTTTATTTCCTTAATCAGTAAAGTATTTATAAAGTATCTATTTTTCCAGGTGTATTATAAAAAGCAAACATATATTTGGGTGCCATATAATTTAGAATTTTAACCTATAACCTTATGTGTAATATTTCGTGATTATACCATCATCTCGATGGTTTCACCTTTAAATGTAGAACTGTACTTCAATCTAAATGAAAAACATTTTAGGAGGTCTTGCTTATTAATGACATGTAGTAGGGAAGATTTTAAAACTACCCTTAGTTCATAATATATGATTACTTTTACAACTGGAAATGGTAAACATAAAACACTTTGCTTTTATAGAACTGGGTAAGAATAAAAAGAGAGACATACTTTAAACAATGTAAAAAAGATCTTTCAACCAATTCTTGCATCATAAGGATTTTTAAAACATGGACCTGAAAATGATACAATCTGGGGAGGGCCTGGGTAGGAGCTAACTTTTAGTAAGACTTTCCTGCAGTATTAAATTTGTAGTATAAAGTTAACTCTAAGACTCTTTTTTTCTCAGGATAAGCTATCTTTAAGTGAAGACTTCTGTAACGAACAGTCTAGTGTCCAGTCCCTGTAGACAATGCCTAAGTGCTGTGCTGCTCTCAGTAATCATCATCCCTTCTGGAAGCTGCGAAGTAAAAAGTGCCTGAAGACAACAGGAGGTCACCCTCAGTTCTGAGCTCACCAGTTTTCAAGTGCAGTGGCAACGGCCTGGGCCAAGGGGAGACAATGAAGACAGTAGACTGTCTTCCTCCTAACGACTGCACAGCTGAAGCAAACCGGACCACAAGGCCAGGAAGCACTTCATCCTCTACACCTGATGCATGAACTTCATGAAGTTCACGCGAAAGATTATGTAAACAGTTCTGACTCTATGTACATGTATTTATACAATATAGTAATGAAAGTGTAGATCTCTTTGCAAGCTTTGAGTCAATGATAGCAGTAGTATGACTTTTGGAAAGAATTCAATCCAATTTGACTCCAGACAAAACCAAGTATTATAAATAATTCCAGATTGGATGAGAAGCTAATTAGGTTACGTTTAGGTACAAGTTACGTTTAGTTGAAAAAAGTGTAACAGTGAGTATTTGCCAGTAATCATGTTAACAACAACAAAATTCCATAGACAATTTTCAAGGGACCTATAAAAGTAATGATTCAAATAGAAAAATATAACATGCAGAAACGACAGTGTCTTTTACAAGGCACATAAACGGAAACAGTGGCTTCTTCACTACATTCACACCTTTAAAAATGTTTCAGTTTCCAAAGGTAAAATTAAAATACGGCAGATGGGAAATTGCCAAATCATGCTGTCACCTTAATGTTTAAGAAGAGATCCAATTGGAAACATTTCATTTTTCTTCTTAAATTACCAAAGTATACAGCATGATAAAGAATAAAATATTCCTGCTTTTACAATAGCAACAACAATACAATAGCTAACACCTGTATTTCCCATGTACCAGGCACTGTCCAATGAGTTAATTCAGGCTTCAGAAGTATGAACCGACTCAATAAATTAAAATTTTAATTTTTTCATATATTCTTTCAGTACTTATCCATAAACTCACAGAATATCTATCATTCATTCAACAAACATTTTCAAAGTACTTACACTACGTGCCTAGCATTATGCTAGGTTCTGGGGCTTCCATGCTGAACAAGACAGAGACGGTCAGTGCGCTGTGGGAGCTAACAATAGTCCCTGAGGAAGACAGACAATTAAAAAGTACTATCCATTGAGTTTGGCATGTGCTCTGATAGGGGAAAGGCGGGAAGGGTACTTGGATGCAAGGGATTGCATCTCCAAACCTATTCAAGAGGGAATTCCCAGAAGTACTTTTAAGTTATGATCTATACTAATTAAGCTAGCTAAAGAAGAGAAGGAAGAATGTTCTGGACAAAGGGAAGAGTGCAGAAGGCCTGGTGGTGAATAGGCAAGACATATTACAGAGAATAATTAGGAAAGGCTGGAATGTTTCAGGTTTTTTGGTTGTTTGAGCATATGTGTGTGCGTGCATGCATGTTCATGAATGTGTTTGGTGAGCGGAGGTGGAGGAGGAGGAAGAAAGGCATGCACCGATTATGACTGGCAGGCAGTGTTAAAATGATCAGGCTTTCTCCTAAGGGCAGTGGAAATCCTCAGAAGGGTTTTAAACAGCGGAAAGACACACCCGTATTTTCTTCACAAAACTAGAATAGCAGGCAGAGGGGCCCAGGAGTTGAAATAATAGGAAAACTGGTCAGGAATCTAGAACAATAAATAATCCAAGCAAGACATGGCGCGAGGCTAGAAAGGCAGAGGAAGTGGAAATGGAGAGAAGCAGATGGCTATAACCAACACTCACAGGGCTTGGCAAATAATTAGTTGTGAAGATAATAAAGGAGTCAAGGATTAACTCCTAAATTTCTTGCTGGACGCATGCTGGTGGAGTCTGATGACTTGAAGAAAAAAATTAAAAAAAACACCAGAAAAGGGACAGCATATCACGTTGTCTTGTTTTGGTGGGAGCCATTGAGGGGACACGGGGTGAGGATGACTAGGGGACCTGCAACACATGCAAGCAGAGTTGTCCAGAAGTTAGTCAGTCACATGGGTCTGAAGCAAGTCTGAGAATACTGTTTTGACAGGAGTAACTTATAAAAATAATGAAAACGAAGGAGGCCCTGGGCAACCACTGGGGAATGCCAGTATTTGAGCATCTGGCAGAGAGGCAGGAGACTGGAAAGGACCATGTGGCATCACAGAAGTCAAGGAAACCAAGTGAACGGCCCTCACTACATATTCAGGCTCCACTGGATCCAATTTTATTTTTTTAGTTTCCTTTATACTTTTTAATTATTGTAAGGATAATATTCATTACTTTTACTTATCTTTCTTACAGGACTTCAAAAAACACAAAGAAAATAAATATATTTGTAATAAAACTCATTTTATCTTGCATTTATCATATGAGTTCATTGGATCTTTGTGTAAAGCTGAGATACAATATAGACTCCTAATGATCTTCGTTTTCGCACGCCCTGAAACACTTCGCCATAACATCACAGAAATTGTTTCATCACGACTCACCAATTATTCCCAACTACAGAAAAATGACTAAAACAAGGAAACAAGAGAATCACCTAGAAAAACGAGGTAACAGTGAGATAAACCATTACTACATCAGTCTTCTTATGCGTTGCCCACGTAGTACCTCACTGCTCATGACTACATAAAATTAGTCTTTTCGTTTCTGCTTTTTGCTTTCCTCGAACACAGTTGAGTATTAAAGGTTTTGTTTGTGTGTTTGCTTGTTTTTCACTTTCTAACTATGTTACTTAGAATAATAGCCTACAAAGATGTTCAAGTCCTAATCTCTGGAACCTGTGTATTTGTTAGGTTACACTGCAAAGGGGAATTAAGGTTGCTAATTAGCTTAACCTTAAAATATGGAAATTGTCCTGGATTATCTGGGTGGGCCCAAAATAATCACGAGGGAGCTTAAAAGTGGAAGAGGGGGAAAAAAGAAAAAAGAGGAAGAGATGTGACGTTAGAAGCAGGGTCAGAGAGAAATTATCTGTTGGCTTTAAAGATGAAAAAAGGGGAACACACTCCAAAAAGCTGGGGGGACTTGGTATAGATTGAATGTCTGTGTCCTTGAAAGACCCTGCTGCCTCCCACTTCCCCACTAGGTAATGCTATTAAGAGACAGGGCCTTTGGGAGGTAATTTGGGTTAGATAAAATCAAGAAGGTGGAGCACTCACAAATGGAATTAGTGTCCCTATAAAACAGCTTGCTTCCTATCTCTGTCCTCCATCAGGTAAGAACATAAGTCAGCAGTGTGTTGTCTGAAAGAGGTCACCCATCAGAACCCACCAGTGCCGGCCCCTACTCTGGAACTTCCAGCCTCCTCAACTGCAGTTCCATTGTTTATTAGCCATCCAGTTGATGGTATTTTGTCTCAACTGCTTTGTTAAGGCAGGCCTCTTGAAGCTAAAAAAGGCAAAGAAACAGACCTTCCCATAGAGCCAACAGAAAGGAATACAGTTCTGTCGCCATCTTGGCGTTAACCCAGTAAGACCCGTGTCACACTTCTGAGTTACAGAACGGTAATGTAATAAATGTGTTGTTTAAGCTACTAAAATAAACATTTACAATTTGTCACAGCAGCAGTAGTAAACTCATACACTGCTAAGAGTGAAAAAAGAAAATTGACAAAAAGATGTCTCACAATTATTAGATGAATCAGAAGATGAATGCAGAAAGACCCATAGCAGTTCTCTAATGACGATGAAATTGACTGTATGAGCAAATCGCAGACCATGAATCTTCAGATGACAACATCCTAGATGAACTTTCTCAAAATCAGAAGCTGATAATATAGTTTGATGGACAAAAATAAAATACGATATTCTCATCTCATCACTCAACAGGAGGGCTTTTTCGTGCAGTATTAATGTAACAAAATCCTACACTATCCCATTGCACTAGTGTTCTTCCATCTTTTATGATGTTTGTGTGCTGAAATGTGCTTGATCCAAACACCAAACACAGGTATAGTATAAACAAAGATGAATAGAAGAAATTTATATTTATGGCACATATAAATCTAAAAATAAAAATGTTTTTAAATTATGGAGCAAAAAAAACCATGGCTATCCTCTTCAACAAAATTAGTAGCCACGAACGTTTTCAAAAATGTTGCATCTTAAGGACGCAAGTACAAGCAAAACCAGGGTGGTAAAGCAGACCATGCTAGAGATGTATCTGACGTGTGGAGCCGGTATGTACAAGAGAGATGTGCTTCGGGTCCCTAATGAAGAGGTAGTTGTATTCAAAGGGCAGTGACTCTTTCAAGAATAAAACTTTCAAAACCAAAAAAGAATAAACACTTGGGCTTGGTATGTTTCATTCTTATTAAAAACTTTGCTTTTCTGTAAATTTAATGTAATGTGACAATATACAAAAAAACTTTCAAAAGGCATCTATCAGATGGCTACCTTTTCTGAGGTAGTTTGGGTTAAAGGAGTGGTCATTACTGTCCAATGTTGCTGAGTCGTCTACTAAAATAAGAAATGAAAATCACTTATTAGTTTTTCTGTTAAGATTTTAAGTCATACTGCTGCCCAGAAATACCTGATTCACATAATGTCCAGGAGGAGGGGTTAGAGCAACCAAAAACCCTTGCTTCTTATCACTGATGCAACATAGCTTTATTAAACATAGCTTTATTTTCAACTCCCTAGGACTATTATTTCTTTAATCATGTGTTCAATAAAAACGAAAGACGGTTCTTAACGTCATGTGCTTGTAATATAGTGGCAGACACAGGAAGGAATTCTGTCATACCAAATAGCTGTATCTTCATTTGATCCACTCGAGTTGGTTTGCAAGTTGAAAAGACAGTATCTTGGATATAATAATTAAATAAAATATAATATTGAAGTTAACTTTACCTTTTTAAATTAATTTTCACACTTTTAAAATGTAGCTGCTATAAATTGAAAATTATACCTATGGTTCACATTATGTTTCTATTGTCCAATAAAACTTTCCGCAACGATGGAAATGTTCTCTGCACTTTCCAGTACGGTAACCACTAGCTACACGTGACTACCAAAATCTTGAAATGTGGCTAATGTAACCGAGGAAGTGAGTTTTCATTTTAATAAATTTTTACTAAATTAAATTATGTCTAGTGGCTACCATAATGCACAGCGCAACTCTAGATACTTTCGTTCTTTAAACGCAGGTGAGATGCATATAGGTTAATAATGAGTTGGCTATTGATTCATGATCTGAAATTTATGATCATTTAAGACTGCGTAATCTTCCTTATCTTTGAGCACAGGTGGCAAACACAAGGCCCGCAGGCCGAATCCGGCCCTCCACCTTGTTTCTACCCGGCGGCAGTGCCGAGCTCTCACTTAACTGTTAAGGAGTAGTTATATTTATACAGTCCTAAAATTACATCCGGCCCTTTGAAGGCAACTGCAAGGCTGATGCAGCCCCCTGGTTACAATGAGTTTGACACCCTTGCCTTAGAGTATATTCTTCTATCCACTGACCCCTTTTAAACCTATAAAAATACTTAATAAAAATAAAATATTTAAGGAACTATACACCAAGTATAAATATCATCTGATAAACTTGACCTGCTTACATGTTATTCAAATAATTAATTCAATAAATGAGTGTCAAATTTGTAATTCTGACTTTCTATGAGCCCTACACTGATTTAATTCACCCTTATATTTACAAATATGGTGGCTTACACTGTTATCTAATTTCTTTGACACAGATCTAAATTTTTGACACTGTTCTTTATCATCATAATTTCTTGAGTTTAGTCAGAGTCAAGGTTGTAGTCAGAATTTACCCAAAATCAAAGCCAAAAAACAATATAACATTTGGGGTTTTAACATACATTAAAAAGTTTCAGGGGGATACTCAGATTCATTATCTCCATTTATTAAAATATAAGTTTAACAGGAATAAAATGCGATTCTGACAAGCACTTAGCAGGTAGCACTTGGAACAGAGATGATTTCTCTTTATGAATAACCAAAAGGCAATGACACATTTATGTTGAGCAGGGTCTAAAATGTTTTTAATTCATTTCTTCATTAGAAGAAACTTTTATTTCAGATGGCTTTTTTCTCCCTTTTGCTATATAACTTCGTAATTTTTTATAAGGTATTTAAAAGTGTTACAATAGTAGTGAGATGTCGCGGATTTCGACCCGCAAAATCCGTGGGGGGGGGGGGGCCCGCACCAATCGCATGAATCAAACTCACCCAGAGACACGCTTTGAGAAAAGAATCCGGCAGCCACGGGTCTTTCCCTCCACCTACATCTTGGAAAAGACCTTGTGCCTCAGCCGGGCTTTTTATTAGAAGCTTTAGGACATATTTACATTGGATTGATTATTCATGGGCTTACGCAGAACCGTGGTTTTCAGTTGGGTCAAGAGGATATATGGGAAAGGAATAGATAAGCGGTAGGTTTACTCAGTTACAGAGTATTAGGACGTAAATTCAGGTCAGGTGGCAGACAGGACCAGGGTATACATTAAACAGGAGACAAGTAAATTGAGGGTAAGCTAACTAGGGCTGTTAACTTTTAGGACCATAGAACATTGAAGCAGTGATTCATTAGCTTAAGTTTCTTGGCTTTGGGAGGAAGAGAGACTCAGCAAATCACAGGATTTGTTAAGATACATTTTTGCCAAATTCCCATTAGAGGATTCCTTTTCCACTGACATGATCCACACGAGAATAATTTTTTCCTTACGCGGAGCTGAGCTCAAAATGCGTAAATTCCGGAACTGCGTGTTTTCACGTGTGTGGAAAGAATTCCCACAGTAAGAACCAAATGGTAATAGCAACTAAAATATACTGAGTATTTATTAGGTACCAAGAACTACACTGAGTACTTTGTTTATTTGCTCATGTGAATTCTACAAAAATACTATCAGATAAGCACTAATATTGTCCTCATTTGCCAGATGAGGAAACTGAGCTTTAAGTAGGTTATGTCACATTTCCAAGATCCCACACACTATGGCACAGATAGGCCTAGAGCCAGGCCTTTTTAATTCTGGAAAAATACTTGTAAATACTATCAAATCCCACTTCTTTCCACAAAGAAGACACAAGAAAACCTCCACACCTAGCAGAAATTTCTTTGCCACAGAATGGACTTAACCCAGGCCTGTCATCTCACATGAGGTCACAACAGGGACTTGGGGAAGTGAGTGGGGAAGACCCCATACATCCCATCACAACCACAGGAAAAGGTAAGCCACAGCTTACTACTATTTAGCAATCATCTGAAAAAAATAACATCAGATACCTCCCTCTCTGGTTCCACATCCATTTTCCAGAATTCTTATCAAATATAATTAAATATTTAAAATAAGGATTTTACACATTAGAAAGTGGCTTCTCTAAGCAGTTAATAATAAAATGCTAAATTTTATATATCAGATTTTAAGTGCTACCAGAATTTGAAACAGACATTAGCACAGGCTAGTAAGCCACCAAAGGAAAGCACCAAATCAACCCATCTTTTAAAAAGATATGAGATGTTCAAGTCTCCCCAAATAGTAGAATCCGTGAGTATTACTAATAGTGACAAAGGGGGAGGACTTAGAAAGTGACAAAGCAGGAGAAATATAGGTGAATGAGTCTGGTTCACACAGTTTGTTACATGTTCCCTCTTTGATGCCCCCTCCCTGGCCTCTAAAGTACTGATCGAAGCAGCCAACAAAGGAACTGACACATTTCTGAACATATAGCCGTCTGGGCTTCCTTGCCATCTCCCGGTGGATGATCCGCCCTCTCCCATCCGCTAACAAGTAGGATCGCACAAAAGGTGGAGCCATGCTTTTAATGATGCGAGCAATAAACTAGCCTTCTGCACCTTTTCATGCTTGCAAGTGGTTTTCCAGGCTATTTTGGGGCTGAGTCTAGGACAAGTGACCATTAACCATCACTGGAAAAGAGCAGCTGCCTTGTTCTAGACTTGTGGGATAAAAATGGTTAGAGTGGGAAGAATCTTACAGGTCACTTAATCTAAACTCTTACTCAATTCAGGAAGTCCTTCCTAATCTAGCTCACTTGTTTAGACTTGTGGTGACAGAAAAATCCTTATCTCACAAGGTAGCCCGTTCCCGTGTGTGTGTGTGTGTGTGTGTGTGTGTGTGTGTGTGTGTGTGTGTGTGTGTGTGTGTGTGTGTGTGTGTCTTGGGGTGAGGGGTTTATAGCCTGCAAAAAACTACAGCAAGTCTAATGCCGCCTCCTCATCAAATACTATAGGAAATAACATTACTATTTTTTTCCTTCTCCTGGTTCAGAGCCAGTGTGAGAGCTGCTCCCTTCCCCTCATTAGATGTGGTTTCCAGACTATCGATACATTCGGGGTCACTCTTCTCATAATCTGCTGGTTTGCAAATTTATGTATTTAACACCCTGCTTTGCTCCATAAAGGGTCTGAAACAGCTTGGTGTGAGCCTTAAGAAACAGCATCCATAAAGGTGATAAGTTCTTCAAATCCAAAAACAGTAGGCAACTCAAATATAAAAATAACTGTGGCTATGTCTCTCTTTAAAGAAATATATAAATAAATATATAATATAAATCACTTGTAGGGAATCATTAAGAGAATGACTATTACCAGCCCTTCTTCATCCTGTCTTCTCTTAGCTGAAGGAAAAAATATTTTCACAGAAGTAAAAAGTAGCCTTTGACACCATTAAAAAGTCACTTACCAGCTTTCTTTTCATCTAAGTCACACCCACAACCAAAGAACCAACTCCACGCTACAGAATACCATGCAGCCAATTTTTAAAAAGTGCACAGATAAGGAAAGATCTCCAGGACTTAAACAGAAAATAGCAAAGTGCGGAAGAGTCTATGAATAGTATGTTACCATTTGGGTTTACAACACACACACACAAGTGTGTGTACATGTGTATGCCTGCATCTAGAACGATATAGATCGATGTCTGTGTAAGCAGAAAACGGCTGTAGAAGAATATATAAGAACACTGGTACCTGCGGTTGTCTCAGCGGAGCAGAACGGGGGTCCAGGTACAAGAATTGAAGATGCACATGTGCTGTGTTTTGCTAGTCTGTGCATGCCAATCTTACAAAATGTAATTAAAAAAAAAAAAAAAGTAATAGCTTTGGTGGAGGAGAGGGGAAAGAGTCCAGGTAAGAGAAGCTTTGGCTTTGATGAGCAGAGTGAAAAGTCATGCCCTTCCATTTTTTTCCCTAAACAAGCCCTTTCCCCCTGAATTGCTGCTCACCAACAACTGGGCTGTGGGGGGAATCCCCTCTACATCTCACTAAGAACATCCACATATCACACTCTAGGGATATTTCTGCATGTATGGCTTAACTTCATTAAATGCTAATTGTTCTCAAATACAAATCTGAACATTCCTTTTCTCAAAATATACAGCTATCGAGATCCTACTATTCCCGTTATACTCAGGCCGGGTGAAAAGTGCTCTTCCAAGACGAAATGACACCATGAAAAATCACATCACGGGCTTTCTTTTCATTTAACATGGTCACACCAACTGCCAAAATGGAAGAAATCTGACAATGATATGACTTGTACCACCTTGCTAATATACAGGTCCAATTCTCAGTTTTAAAGAGAGAAAAACAGAGGATAAAAGACATGTTATGCTAAATTTAATTAGGCATTTAATAAGTGTAGTATCCCTAGTTAACAAGGCAAATTGATCCTTTCAGTTCTGGCTGCAGTTTATTTAAAGACTTTACAATTTTACTACTTAAGAGCAAGTCCTATGGAGGTGTTATCTCACCATTTATATTTTCACAACACTTATGATATTGCTATCACACTCTTAAAATAAATGAAAAGCCCATGCCACATTTCAGACCAATATAATGATACAGACTCTATTTTTATTTCTGGAAATAAACATTAAAATAATTCTGTATTGCTCACTTTATTCTTATAACATTGAACATAAAAAAAATAGTACGACTAAGATTTTTTTTTAGTCCCAAGTGTACTTGAAAAGCAGAGTTTTTAAAATCGGGTACTAGAAAATATATCATTATAAAATTCTGACAACAATAGATAGCATTCTATGACAAAATTATTATGCTTTTAATTTTCTATTAAATTGTGATTTATTAGCTTGCTACTTTAAAGATTAGTCTGTATATAGAATGAATTTAGTGGTGCACATAATGAGACAAGAAGGTAGAGGATGAACATGAAAAGATTATTTTACATTACAGTGCATGAGCTATTTGATAATTCCAGCATAGTACAAAAGAAAGCTTCTCTCTAGATTGACCATGGTTCAGTTAACATCACTGAATATCTAATACCTCCAACTCAATTAATTCTCACTTGATTAAGATCAGACTGATATTCAAACTAAATCATCTCTCCAGTCAAGTAGAAATCAATATTTCTGATTTTACTTTTAAATTACAATACAAAATAAAATGCACACATCTCCAATATGCCAAGAGTAGCTTTTCCATTCTAGTCTACCATGGCATGGCTAACACAGTTGATTAAAGAATTATTCTAATTTGAACACCAATATGTAGCAGAATCTGATTAATTTGAACACAGAGATGGAATAAAGTAATTAAATATATCTTACACAGGGCAAATAGAAATTGACATAAAATAAACTTGACTTCTTTAAAACAAACCTCACTATTTATCAGCTCAACTACTTAGGAATACAGTTTTATTAAAGATTGATTACTCACAGAGAAGAGCCTTGTTTCAGGCACAGATATTACAAGGTGGGCAAAGAAATAGCTCTTTTTTAAATCATGTTCCTTCCACCACCGCCACCTCCAAAAAGCAGGCATGTACCTAAAACCAACTTATATGACTTTTCCAGAAAAAGCAGGACATACTGACCCATCCTTGTTGAGGTAAAACTTAGTGAAACCTAAAATAACAAAATGCTTACATATTTGTAACTCTTACTACTAAAGAGAATATGAAGCAGATTTTCCTTCTCTTGTATTCCTTAATCCCCTTCAAATTTAAGATGGGGGAGAGGAGTTAACCTAAATTATTTATTGGATTAATTGAATCGCAAGCATTGTTTTGTTAGTAAACTCAATAATTCAGATGAAAATGACAGAATATTTTCAAATATTATACAATATATTTAAGAAAGAAAATCACAGCTAAATGTACTATTAGAATTAAGAATAATACAATCTAGAGTACTTAGTGTGTGTCAAATACTATGTATTGTATATTATATATAATATATAAAATACTTTCCATGTAAAGATTTAATTTATATAAGAAATACATACTAATTATATATTATTGTTAAACCTCACAAAGTGGCTTACTACTATATACTAAATAATTCCTAGGTGTTACCTTAGATGTGCCTTTTCTGGTGTCTTAAATATATCACTTTATAGAAAAAAAAAATGAGGAACCAAGAATTGTGCAACTTAACCTGGAAATACAGATTTTTAAAATTTATAACTTATGAGAAACTGCCTAGAATTTAGTTACAAACCATAACTAAGGGCATGAAATTAAAATTTGTTACGATAGGATACTCTCCGAAGACTTGTGACACCCGAGGCTGGGGCCACATATGCAGCTTGGAAGGTGGGCCATTTGTGTGTCAGACCTAAAAGGACATTCTTTACTTTCATGAAAGATGCCACGCTACTTTTCTTGAACCTCACAGACATCTCGGTTTGATTTTCTTACTTATGACTGAAACATATCTTTAGAAAAATATTTCTCTTATATATACATTATACAGAGTGGGGCAAAAGTAGGTTTACAGTTGTGAGTATCCGGAAGTTTGGTTCTTGCATTACTATTTATTAATAATTGTATTATTTCCACACAAACAATTGTACACCTACTTTTGCCCAACCCTGCATATGTTTATATATTATAAAATATATATTCCTGTATATATGTTTGTCATTTATAATATATAACATATAAACAATATTCTCTAACATATGCATTATTATATATATTTATACATATATATATATAAAAAAATAACAGTGCAAGCACAAAGGTTAAAAACCAGTGTATATGCCCCATATTTACAGGTGCAGCTGTTACTTTATTCCAGATAATTGTTTGCCTTGCAGAAATGAACTTATAATTTTGAAAGCTGGAGTTTTTGTTCTATGTAAAATCTTGTCATTTTAAATAGTTTAGCTAACTTTGTTTTTGAGGACACTGCGCAGAGACAATGCAAAGTATGTCCACACAGTGGCTCCCAGCTGAAGGCTGATGATGCTCTGTGCCATCAGCTTGAAAGGCTTTCGTGAACACTTCAACTCGAAGATAATGATGCACATGCAGTTAGTCCATCCAAAACCACTGTCGCTCACTGGCCAACTACTAACCAGAAGTCTCATACGAAGTCTAAACAGCATGCAGCCGCAGAAGCAGAGGAATTAAAGGGAGACGGTCCCATGTCTAACTCCCCAGTCTCTAATGCCCAGGCCTCATGCTTTCCAGAGTCCTACGAGGCAGCGGCAGTCATGATGGATGTTGCACGTTTATTTCCCGTCAGGCACCTAAAACAGGGACTCAGAATGGATGCTTTACTAAAAGTTCAGATGTCCTTGAAGCCCACTGAATGTATTCTGTATCCATTATTAGACCTCCCTACATACATGCTCCAAGAAGCATGTGAGGCACGAATGTTTTGCTTGAATGGATGTTACTTTATAAAATAAAGGGGTTTCTTTTTTTCCTCCACTATTAAATACCAGGCATTTAGTAAGCCAACAAATTGTCTGCCCTCCTCAGAAGTCTCCGATGGAAGAGCAAGAGCAAAGCAATGACACACTTTACAGTAAACAATGCAAAATAAACAGCAATTACGGAGAAATGACAACAAGTACCACACAGCAGTAAAAGCCTGACTGTCCAAAGTGCCACACGGAAAGGGGACAGGCTTAACACAGGCCACCAGAAAGGCCGCACAAAATTCAAAGGACTCTTCCCACACTTGGAAAGACAAATGAAAGAATTCCAAGAAATGTAGAACAACAATCTTTACCTTTATTCCCCTACTAAACTGTCTATTAATCAACGTATGAGTTCAAATGATGAAATAAATAACTATTTTAAATATGTCTAATAGTTTTACATGGTCAGAATCCAATATACTAGCTGTTAATTATATTCACTCATAAAGCATTATGGAAAAGTCTAGCAGGTCAGTAATATGCGGCTTGGTCTTAAGAAACTACTCATAAGACACTGCTAAATAACAATTGTATTTTTGTTCTATATTTTATTACTAACTTTCATTAAAATAACAATATTAATTAAGATATAAAGTATCTGAAATACAGAAACTAAAAAAAGGATTTTATTTTTTTCTGTCATAAGGACTGAAGTAGAGAAAGTGGCTGTCAGAGTCTCTTATTCGTTGATTCTACAAAGAATATTTTTAATTTTAAAACAGAATGTCAACAGGGTTGATTGAAATAAAGAGAAATAAATTAATGCTAAATAATTACTAAGGAAGTTTTGTTTATGGAAATGAATAATTCAGTGTTTTAGAAAGTAAATTCAAACAGCAGCTGCTTTGCTGACTTTAAGCTAAAAAGAGCTTTCGCAAAATGTACAAACTTTAAAACTAGAGAATCATCATTTTTTTGTCAAATAGAATTTACTTCTTAGGTTTCCTGTTATTAGTATAAAATACTGCATGGTTATAATAATAATCAACCATCCACTGAAAGAGTCCATCAGTACATTTTTCATGGGAGGTATCTGTCACTTTCTAGTTAATTGAATATATGCATAATTCCTGGCCTGTTAAGTCTTATAACAGCTGGAGGGAGAGATGAATTAAGATTTCTAACAATCTGTTCCCAACCCACTTGGATTTGGATAGTATTCAGATCTCAAAATGAATCTATGGCTGCCTTCGACTCCACTGCAGTTCCATTTCTGTCTCCTAATTACTTGTTCCAATATATCAGGAAGGAGCTCTCCCTCCATCAGTAAGAAATGAACCCAAATTTAAATAAACAAACACTTGACAAAAACTGCCCATATTACAAATTAAGTTCATTTTTACGAAACAACTGATCCATAAAATAATCAGTTTCTCATGAGAGCAGCTAATAGATACAGAAACTTGAAGTACTCTCAAACTAAGTCTGAAATTAAAACACTTGCAAACAGCCACAGAAGACAAAGGGAAAAACGAGTTCCATTTACATTAAAAACATCTGTGGTAGTCTGCAACTCTTTCGTGGGTCAGGAAAATTTAGACCACAAACATTCGTTTTTTAAAAATGAAAGAGAATAGGAAGTATTAAAGTACACTGCACACACGCGCACAAAATGCACGTGCATGTGTGCGCTGGGTTGCACTTTAAAATATCTCTTACCGTAGGCCAGGTGAAAACAGATTTTGACAGCCACTGGCCTACTGCTGCTAATTCTTCTCCTCAACAACAGCAAAAAAAACCCAAACACATATTTGTAATGCATTCTTTTGTTAAATATTTACTGAGCATTTCCATCCCTGTTCTAGATACTAGGGATAGATGAGTAAAACAAACCAGAATCTCTGCCCTTGTGAAGCTTATTCGAAAGAAAACAGACAAGAAACATGATATTGTACAATATGTTAGAATGTGGTAAGAGTTAAAGGAAAAAGGAGAGGGAGGTTAAAAGAGTTATGGGACAGTGGAGATACTAGGTTACCTTTAACGTAAGGTTGTCAAGGTAGGTCCCACCGAGAATTTTAGGGGAAAACTAGAGGTGAAATAATAACATCATTTCGATACCCAATAATAGCATAATACAAATATTTTAGTTTCTACTTCTACAAGACCGATCAAAAAAATTTACAAGGCAAGTGACTTAAAAGAAGAATAACTGTAGATAAGATTAAATTTCCAAAACTGTATTTCTAAACACAATTAAGGGTGGCCACTCCACCACCCACCAAAAAAGAAGGCCTAGTTACTAATGCCAATTAAGTTACTCTTGCAGGAATCAGGGCTTAATTTTAATATGTCACTAAATAAAAGTAAAGACAAATACAAAATTTGACTTAAAATATTAATGCAAAAAATCAACTCAGGTTAAAATAAATCCATTGAAAAACATTAATCACTAAGGGTATTTCTAGGGCAATGAAGTATGAAAACAGCATTCACAACTCCTTCTAAAGTCTTTTGTTTTTCTAAAAAGTCAGTGATATAAACTAAGCATCTCTGCAGCTCCTACCTGGGTAACAAAAGAACGAAGAAAAAGTTTAGTTAACTAACCCATCCCTTGTTTTGAATAAAACTCATTCCCTGAGGGATGGGAAACATGAGTATTGGCTGATGTTTTGGAATGACAAATCCAGAAAAGTTAACCTGTTGGCATGCACAAAGAACCGAAGTCCTGCTTTATATAAGTCAATACAAACATATTTCCTGAAGAGAAGAGAGGGGGAAAAAGATGAAAGAATCCCTCAATATTTTTAATGCATAAAAATGATTGAAATTCCATGAGCAAATTTAGAATTTCTGTTATTTTATTTTATACTGACTGTAACTTAATTTCCATTAGCTTTTTAACTTCTTTTCTACTTCTTCTTTTTAAATGAAATTCATGCAGTTGAGTAGGTAACGTCTGGTGTTGACTAATATCCATGCGGCTATATAAGTTATTCATCTTACTTATTTTGTAAAAATAATTCTCCCAAATCCATCTGATATCTGAAATGCATAATAAAAGTTTACTTGTTCTATAGTGTAGAAGAGTGAAATTTATTTCATCTGACAAAAAAGAAACACTATCCCCAAATTTTCCTATGTAACTATATAATTTGCAACTTTAGAAAACTATCTGTAAGAAAATAAACCAATTACAGATATTTTTGCACATTAATGAGAAAAAAAGCATGTCTGTTTTATATCCATAATAATTAAATAAGGTTCTCATAATTGCAATGCTAGCTCTGTAACTTTTTTTGATAAAACTCATTTACGTAATTGCCCCACAGCTGGTACTGACAGGTATTATTAATGGGCATATCCTGTGATAGCACTTTCTACATAACTGGGCACTAATATTTCAGAGGTCTTTTTTAAAAACCACTACTTCACATTTATTTTACCCAATTAAAATGGATTCCTCAAAAAATAACAATTATTCTTTTCCTTTATTTGTGATCCATGCAGTTCAAATTTAATCATACATCCAAAATATAAAAGGTCTTAGGAAGAAAATTAACCCAGGTTTTACAGGAGTAATGGATTTTCAAAACCTCATTGTAGTGCCTTTTATTAGAAACCTCAAAGCAAATTTCTGTCAAAAGCTGGACATCTTGGATATTTCACATTGACCTCAAACTTAATGTGCCCATGTTCACTGCTTCTTGCAAATCATGTGAAATCAAACCTTCGACATCATCAAGCTTCTTTTCAGTGGTGCCGTTTTCAATCACGAAGTCTTGTTAATGTTCCCCTTGATACTTCCCATTCTCACTGCCATCTCCCCCAACACAGGCCCTGTATTTTGTAGCTTAATCAAACGAACAGCTTCCCCTTTCTCTAATATCGCGTACTCCATCCAGCTTTAGTTCACATATGGATCACCGTTGTTATATCTCATGTCACCACAGACATGAGGAAAAAACAGAACTTGAGATTAAAGGATGCAAAAATAACTAAACTACAGCATTTATCGGGCCACAAAATTCCTATTTCTATTAGAGACTTACAGGCATTCGCTAAAGGAATAATTAGCATATACAGGCAGGTATAAAAGAAAATTGACTTGAGATTTAAAATAATCTCAACAATATGGACAACCAGGACAAAAAAAGAAATTTAAAGGATAAATTTCTCAGGGACACATGCAAATTCCGGCATTTAGTTAAAAAATTTTTTTTTCACATTTTACAGCACAATGACAGAACGTAATCCATCAATATGAAACACGACCTCAGTATGGGGGTCCTGGTGACAACGGCAGGGCACGCACAGCACGTCTGTGCTCTACTCCGAGGGCCACGTACAGAGATGGATCGAATGAGCGAGTTCCTATGGAAAGGCGGTCAGGAGACCGAGAGGTGTAAAAACCACAATGCCTGTGCCCACCACATTATGTATGAACCACATCTTGGAAATCTGCCGAGGGCATGATGGAAAAAGATAAAATAATTAAGTTTAGCCAGAATTGAGGCTCAAAACAATGAGACTGAGCGGGAAAGTAGGCTCAAGTAAAATCCTGGAAAATGTGTAATTTAAGAGTTTAGAGTTGATCATATAGGCAGTGGGGAACGGCATGAACTAAACTGTACATTTCAGAAATCTATATGTAGGAGTAATATTTAGCATAAAGTTAGGGAAGAATAAGGAAAATAAATTCCTAGATTGGAGAAGCTAGTCTATACGCTAATAAAACCATCCAGGCAACAGACATTGAGGATAGTTCTCGGTAAACACTACAGTATACTGAAGGCTCATAAACCTTTTCACAGGAAGATAAACAAAAGGAGTTTAAAAAGGGAAAAAAACTGGCCAGCTGCCACATACAGTCTCATACCATAAACTTCAAAAAGTAACAGTCAGGAAAGAAAGAAAAGATTCTGGCAAGGTTCAGCGTGGCAAGGCTACTTAGCCCCAATTCCTTCCCCTAGAACCCACTGGGGAAAGAAAATGAGTTCAAAAATCCCGAGAATTCCCACTAGTAGCACTCTTCATTCTTGAGAGAAGCAGACCGAGGGCATAAATAGGAAACCTAGAGAAAAGTAAAAACAAAACAAAACCCCTCGGAACAAAAGCCACCACCCAACTTCGAAGGCTATCTCGGCAGAAAAGCCACCAGGGTGTGCCCCCTTTCAGGGCTCCACACTTCACAGAGAAGACGAGCCACAGGTAACCCCACAAGAAAAGGGGGAACGGGCCGAAGGCTAGTTACCAAACCGGGCACTGGCCAGTGTGCTCACCTCCCCCACCTCCAGGCGCAGGGGCCGCAGAAGCACACACCGCTCAGCCCTCACACTGCAGCCCAGCAGGAAGGACAATCCTATCAAGCAAAGGTGGCAGGCGTGTTAAAGAGAACTCACCCACAATTTTTCAAAGATATAGCAGGGCAACCCTGAAAATACACCCTAAGGAGAGAAAATTCATCTCAAATATCATAAAAACATGAATTCAAGAACACTAGACTTCAAGGACTGGTTGATAAAATAGAGGGAGAAGAAAGAGAAGATACAAATATAAATTGAAGACCTAAACAAATCCATAATGATGTGAAGTAAATACATTAGAAATATGTAAGAAATAGAATAGACAGGTACAGTGCAAATGAAACTTTATAAGAATGACTTAAGGTAATCATAGTAAATACAGAAGAAAATTTTTTTAAAAGGTTAATGTAAACACAAAAACAAGGTGTGATAGGCAACTATTGTGGCAGCAGCTTCCAGATGGCCCGGAATGATCCCAGGCTTCTGGTGTCCATGCCCTTAGCTAAACCACTGCCCTTGAAGGTAGGCTAACCCTAGAGACTCCCTTCCAATTCATGAATATGGCAATACGGATGGGATATTACTGCCATGGCTGGGTTGCAAAATATCCTGACTTCTGTCTCTTTAGCAGATGCTCTCTATTGACTTCCCAGCTTTCACGCTTTGAGAAAGAAAACTGCCACATGTGGGAGAGGCTCATGTGGCAAGGACTGGAGGGTGGCCTCTCGCCAAGTCAGCAAGGAGCTGAGAATGTCAGTACAACATCCCACGGGAGAACCAAATGCTGCCAACAAGCAAACCCTAAGAGAGTTTGGAAGAAGACCCTTTCCCAGACGAGAGTTTAGATAAGACTGCAGACCCTGAGCCAACACCTTAGAGGACTCAGCTACACCATGTTGGATTCCTCACCCACAGGAATAATGAGATAATAAATGTATGCTATTTTTAGTCACTAAATTTGGGGGTAATTTGTTATGTAGCAAATAACATCAAGTGTTAATCTCATTTCAAAGTCCCAAGGATGACTGGTATCTCCGAGGTAGAGAATGCAAAAAAGGAAAAGAAAAAAAATATTTTAAATCGACAATTTAAAAATATTTTCTGACATAAAGAATTGAATCTGCAAAGCAAACTGGCAGTATGTTCCAGAAAGAACTAATGTAGAACAAACAACACCCAAAATACATTCTAGTTAAGTTACCAAACTCAAGGGTAAAGAAAGACGTTTACTACTGTTCAGGCAGAAAAATCAAATCATGTATGGCAGAGTAGTTGAAAGGCGGGGGAACAATGAAAATCAGGCTGACCTCAGATTTCCTAGAGTAGCATTCCATGTTATAAAATACTAAATGAGCCCTGGCTGGTGTGGCTCGGTGGATTGAGTGCTGGCCTGAGAACCAAAGGGTCGCCAGTTTGATTCCCAGTCAGGGCATATGCCTGGTGTGCGGGCCAGGTCCCCAGTAGGGGGCACGTGAGAGGCAACCACACATTGATGTTTCTCTCCCTCTCTTTCCCCCTCCCTTTCCCTCTCTCTAAAAATAAAATAAATAAAATCTTTTAAAAAATACTAAAGCGCTATCTACGAAGTTCTGAGAAAAAGAAAATATGACCTGATAATTTTATACCCACACTGTATGTCATACATGCAAAAGGCAACAAGCAATCATTTCCAACCATGAGAGATACCTAGGATTCCAGAACCCAAAGACTCTTCTTAAATAAACTAGTTATTTGACAATAAATCTAGCCAATCAGGTAATAGACCAAAACAAAGAGACAAGGAGAAGATGTAGTAAGCAATGAATTTATGGTCTGAGAAAAAAATGTAATCATTATAAATTTCAACAATGTAAACAACTTATGAAAACTGGGACCTTAAAGATAGGAAGTGGAGAAAGAATAGTAATACTTCAAAGCAGGTAATCAAGCAATACTGTCCAAAATTAGAATCTGAGGAATATAGTCCTTGTATTATATAAAGTATTTGTTACTTTTATTAAAAGAACAATGTTTTCTAAAAACCTAACTATAAAACTCAGGGGGAAGTAAGTGATGAAAGCCTGAATTGCAGTAGAGGTTTCACATATTATTAGAAAGACTATTGAACTGGAACTAGTCAACTGCAAAGGTCGATTCAATGCTAAGTTTCTAAGATCACATCATTTCCCCTAAACAAAAATCTATGCTAGAAGGAAACCCCTGCTTTCTATTGCATAAGTCTAGACTTCTTTGCTTGGCTTTCAAGCAGCACGGAAACACGACCTTCAACAGCAACTAGTCTTACACAGTTAGACTAAACTGCTCACTCTCCCACAGACACCTTATGCTATATCCAGCTCTCACGTTTAAACTCCTACTTGGGATATCTCCTAAATAAACAGGTAATTTAGAGACTACAAATTTAAAGACTATTTCTTCCCCAATACTAGTAAGTAAAACAAATAAGATAAACAAATTGAGCTTTTAGAAACCCAAAAAGCTATCTAAATCTAAGCTAGCTAAAAAAATCTATTTGCTGCAAAAAATTCTCCTAAAATCTCCAAATTTAACTAAAATATTATTTTAGATTCCTAGAGCAATCACAGGCCTTTCTATATAAAACAGAACTCAAAATTAATAATGCTTTGTGAATTATATTAGTCTAAACTAAAAAAAACTAAAATATAAAAATAAAAAATATTAGGTTATTAGTGTTATAAAAATTAAAAAGAAAAATTATAATTAGAAATGCTTAATTACAAAGAAAATGAGAGATATGAATAAATCTCATTTGAAATATATACATTCTCAAACCTTAGATACTTAATATTTTTCATTTTATTTTTTTAGACAGAGTGGAAGATAGGGAGAGAAGCTTCAATGTGACAGAGAAACATCACCTGGTTGTCTCTCATATGTGCCCAAACTGGGGACTGAACTGGCAGCGTAGGCATTGTCCTGACTGGGAATTAAACTGGCAACCTTTCACCTTGCAGGATGATGCCCAACCAACTGAGCCACACCAGTCAGGACAACATTTCATATTTTTAAAAGACAATTTAATATATACAGAATGCTATGGTTTACTAAGTGTTTTAATGCTCATTTTTATTTATTTCCAAAAGTAATTTTATAATTACTATCATCCACAAAGGAATTGTGAGCACATTTAAAAACTAGAAACTATAAAAATAGCAATTATTTTTACAAACTACTGTTTAACCAACAATTATGAAACTTCAGATTTATCATAGAAATATATTCATATTATCCTCTTTAACAACACAAAATTACACTTACAAGTAAGCAGCTAAAACTTTTTCCTTTTAACCATGATTAGAACATATATATTCTTTGTTTTAATATCCCAACATATTAAGAATCGAAGATGCAGGTTTGGATTTCCCCCTTAATGATTACGAAGTCTAAAATTATTTTTAATTAGCTCCTTGAGTAAGACCTAAAACTTTGTTAATAAACACTTAACACCTAATATTACATTTACGGTAAAGAACAGGATTTCCATATATTTCTACCACAAGATGGAGATAAAGTAGATGTATTTGTATATTTCAAAAAAAAAATATATAATTTTTATGAAAATAGTTGATAGCACTTAGGTCATAATCAGAAATATATGCTGATCTTTAAGATAAATAGGTAAAACTGCTTCATATGTGATCAGTTTCAATTAATTTCCAAAAATATTCTTTTGATAAAAGAGAATAAAATACAAAAGCGTGTTTTCAAGTTTGGGTTCATTTTACAGAGGGAACTACCAGTATTACAATCTTTTTTTAAATACACTTAAAAAGATGATTCCTGTTTCTACAGAAGCACTGTCCAACAGTACATTCCACAGTGACAGAAATGGTCAACATCTGTATTATCCAATATTGTAGCCAAAGACCACGTGGCTACCCAGCATTTGAAATGTGGCTAGTGCTACTAAGAAATATTAAATGGTTAATATAACTTAGTCAATGCTATACAGGACAGCACAAATTTATATAATAGCCAATTTAATATATATCAAAATCCAGTAGTTTTCAGATATTAAAATAATTAACAGATAAGACCTCAACTTTAAAAATAAGATAATTATAAATGATTAAAAATAGGTTCTCACAATTTTAATAGAGGTTTTTCCATAACCATGAGAAAATAAATGGAAATGCTCAATATAACTATACAAGTGAAAAAACATTGTACATTAAAAGAAATGAACCTTTATAGCATCCTTCAGAGGGAATAAAATAGCATTATTAAGATATATATGCAAATCATACAAATATTTTAAAAATATATCAATAAATATGTGAATTTTAATATTTGGTATTGAAATGTACTCAAATATTCAAAACCTTTAAATATCTACACACAAAATGAAACCCATATTTATCATTTACACAAGTCTAGGTTTAGTTAATGTTTTCAATACAGAAAAAGTTGTCCCTTCTTACCAAACAATAAGAGCCTAACATTACAATTACAAAGCAGAGCGCTTTGCACCGGACACAGATTCCAACACAAATCGTCGGGCTTCGAGCAGTGCAAAGTAGGGTAGCATTCAGACTAGAGAGCCAACGGCCGATGTGTTTCAAACCAGTACTCCCACCAATCCAGACAAAGATGCTAAAAGATGTTAAAACCAAAAGAAAAATATTTCAAAATCACATCCTGAAAGCATAACGATGCATGGTTAAATCATTCACTAAAGCCTATAGAGAGTTTGTGCAAAAAAGGAGAGGGAGCCAACACTACATAGACGTGACAATAAGGAGACGGAAGAATGTTAGAAAAGAATTCGTAGGTTGGTCACCAAGTAATTCCTGAAAATATGTTGATGGTTCGACTATTCTGGCACAGGTGCTCTGACCTTAAAAGCCACCCCCTCAAACCCCAAAAGTTTAATTAACCTGCATGTAGGTTACAAAAGTGGGATGTTCTCATTTGCAATAAATAGTCAAAATCAGCTTACTGTTGACGAGTCACACTCTGACAGAAAATGAAGAGTAGAGTTCCTCTATTCAGCAGATCTACCCCTCCTAGAAAAGATTGTATTAAATCACTTCTACATGTGCTGTGTTAAAGCTGAACCCCTAGAGGGCAACTGAGCTTCAATTTTTACTTCATAATTTACTTCAGTTCCTAACCAGTTTATAGATACCATGTCCTATTTCCCTATACCTTGAAACTTTTTCTTCAAAACAAAAGGGAAACAGATGAAAAGAAGAAAACTGAGATATTCCACCCACTAGTAAAAAAAATATTATTATGAAATGTGTTCTTTAATGGTGAAAATTCAAAGTTCAAGAATATGGCATATTCTTAAAGGCTTATTCCTGAATAACACACAAAATAAATGAATATGTGAACATTAACACTCTCAGTGGGAACCATGTAGCAGATAGGAAAGACATACTTAACAAGTCCATTTAACCTAAATGCTTTGTATAACTTTACATTTATTAAATGGCATGTTAAAATGTACAAAAAAATTAGATGATGAATCTGGTCTCAGTAACAATTAACCCTATATATAAACTACCCAATATAACCCACTATAGGAATACCAATGTTCCTTCAAGGTCAAAAATGTGAGAAGGTTTCCTGACTGTCCATCTAAGCTAACTCTAAATCATGAAGTACAAATGTTAATATTCAATTAGGCCAACTCAAAATACCGATGTAGCAAAAAAATAGTTGTGAGGGGGACTCTTCAAAATATGGAATTTATTTATAAAAAAATTGTGTTTTTATTCAGTCACCTTCAAAGTACTCTCCATTTGATGTAATAAACCTATTAAGATGTTTTTTTTTCCACTGCTCAGAACAGTTTTTGAACTTGTCAATTTTGATGCCCTTTAGTGTTTCTGCTGTTTTTTTGTTTCACCTCTTCTATATCAGCAAAGCATTTTCCTGAGGACTTTTTTCATTCCAGGGAAAGAAAGAAAAAAAGTCACTCAAGGGTGAGATCGGGTGCATACAGAGGGTGGGACATGGGATCATGTCATTGTTGGTCAAAAAGTGCTGGACACTCAGCAAGGTGTGGGCAGGTGCGCTTGTAAATCACCCATCATGAGATGGGCAAATGTCTTGAAAGAATCTTCAAAAAAAGTTCACTGAAGCTGAACGCAGCCTCTCACAACAGTCCCAGCTGGTACACTGATACAGATGGGTTCCTAGAACACTCACTAGTGGGAGAAGCCTGTACTACAAGGGACCCACCCTCCAGAAGATAACTCCAGGTGTTGGGGGACCCCCTTGTACTGTGTCAATGTTAGCTAGGCCACTAACCTAGACAACTCAAGAACGGCATATTTAATTCAGCCTTTCTTAGTAAAACTCAGAAACTAAGCATATACAAGTCTAATATGTATATACACCAGAGTAACATAGCAGAATGAGCTGAGAATTTATCTGGAGGATATACAGGATTAAGTAATAAACCAATAATTGGAAAAATCATGTGGTTTTCATCCAAATAAGATTTTTAAAGGATCGACTCATATTGTATATATATATTCTGTAACAGGCACTCACTAAGTGGAACAGAATTTTAACTCAACCCGTAAACAGTTTTGAACGTGAACGTGCCACCACACAGGCCGTCCTTCCCGCAGGCACGTCACCAGTGGCTCTTTATCTACTCAGCGCCCGAGCTCCCGTCTTGGGGGGTGGGGGACACATGCACATGCTGGGTAAAGGTTCTGTCCCCACGTCATAATAATCCTCTTCACTAAATCTGTAAACTAGTTATTCACAGTACATCCTGTGGGCTGAGGGACCTAAAATGATCACAAGCCAATCTCTGCTCATTTTGATTAGAATGTATACATGGAATCTGACAAACCAAAGAATGTAATGATGGAACACAGAGAAGGGACAGGCTGCGGAAGAGGGTGAAGTTTGTGTGCCACAAGGTTGCTAAGTTCCAGAACAGGAAAAAGGGAAAGGAAGTAGTCATATAATTTATAGGGGAAGGAAAATGGTCCAGGTTTAAGACTACAAGAGCATACTTGAGGTTCATTGTTTCCTAAGAGTTTACTAAGGATCCACTGGAAAAGAACTTGAAGGTTGGCACAGATAACTTGAGGCTCAACTTCCAAGTTGAAAGTAAGGGAAATAAAGTCTCAAGAAACAAAAACACTTAAAAACTAAGAATAGCAACAACAACAAAACAACCAAAAACCTATAGTTTAAATGAAAAAGAGTAATCTAGGTAGTGAACTACGTAACTTTAAAATATACAAAATGATCAAGTACAAACTTCAAGTTATAAAATAAGTCATAAGGATATAATGTACAGGATAGAAAATACAGTCAATAATAAAATAACTTTGTATAATGACAGATGGTTAGTAGACATATCATGGTGATCCTCTGGTTAGCTGTATAAACATCGAATTACTATGTTGTACACCTGAAACTAATATAAAGTATTGTCAACTATACCTTAATGTTTATACATATATATAGACTGTACAGAAGGTATCCAGCATGTAATATGAAAAATAAAGACATTTATTGAAGAAGATACAAGATATAAGAAACATTGTAGATAGGACAATGACTCCTCAGTCCATTTCAAAGTAGGCACCTTGGGACCTCACACAGTTCTCCCAATCGCCATCAGCTGCCCCATCGTATTTTCCTGAATCTCATCAACCATCTGAAATCTCTTCCCTTTCAAAGATGATTTTAGTTTTGGGAAAAGCCAGAAGTCAGAGGGCGCGAAATCTGGACTATAGGGGGGCTGAGTCACCTGGGTGATTAGATTTTTTGCAAACTCTGCAGAGACGTGATGCACAAGCAGGTGCATTGTCGTGATGAAGCCGCCAATCACCAGTTGCCCATAGCTGCAGCCTTCTGAATCATTTGAATAGTTTTTGCAGAGGAACATTCAAGCTTAACGCAAAATTTGATACAGATTCATTGCTCTATTCCCCCAGTCATTTTGAATGTGACGGCCACACAGTACACATGCTCACTCAACAGCGTCTATAGCTCCTACTGACTAGTACAGCGAAGTCGTCATTGTTCACACATGTACATTCCAGTCCACTCTCCTTGGCTGCCAGGTTACATAGAAGTCGTGCAAATGGTTCTCATTATATTAACAATGGCTGGACTTTTTCCAAACAGACCTCGTATATATACACGTACACAAAGTGCCCTGGGGAGAGGAGTAAAATCCACACGGCCTGTTATGTGCTGCTGAAAGGGGCAATTTTGTGCCTTTGGCTAATCCTGTTTCTCACACCTTAGATGCACATTCAGATCACGCTGGAATCTTTAGGGGGTAAAAAACATAATACCTTTCTTTGTGGAAAGCAGTCTGTGCATCATCACTTTTTAAAAAAAATTTTTTTAAGATTTTATTTATTTTTAGAGAGGGGAGAAGGGAAGGAGAAAGAGCAATGTATGGTTGCCTCTCCCATGGCCCTCACTGGGGACCTGGCCAGCAACCCAGGCATGTGCCCCAACTGGGAATCGAACCAGGACCTTTTGGTTCCCAGCCCACGCTCAATCACTGAGCTACACCAGCTGGGCTGCATCGTCACTTTTTAAAAGATTCCCAGATAATTCTAATGTGTTGCAGTGAGTGAAGACCACTGATCTAGACAATGTGGGAAAGATGAAGATCAAATGCACTCCAAACATAATGGCAGAGTAGAGATTTTGCTATAAAAATATGATAATTTGAATCTCATCATCTGAATAGATTTGACCAGGGAAAATATGGAAGGAAAAGGTAATAGAAGAAATTGCATGAAGTCTTTATCACTGAGCATTAATAGGTCCACTCTGAAAATCATGGGGTACTAAGTAAAACTAAAGAGTTCCTTAATAAATCAACCATACGTAATTTGAACATATGGTCCCCTGAGGCCAAAATAAGAGAAAAACAAACTTTCAATTTTTCACATTAGCACACTGAAAAGTATGGCTAGTCAACCTTCAATATGATCATAAATGCAACTTTTCAAAAGTTTAATGTTTATGAGCTAAGCATTAAATAAATCTATGGAGACACACCAGGCAAAGAATGGGCTACAACAATCTGTACCATGTACCGACACAATCTGGAGTTCAGCAACTGTCTAGCTCCCTTGAAAGTATGAATTTCTAGGTACAGTCTTGACTCTTCGTCTAGGATTGTCTAGAGTTCAGTTTGTGTACCTGAGTGATGAGTAATCAAAAGCTGCAAATGCATTAATCTGTACTGAGCTGAAACAGAATTGCTCCTACCAATCCAATAAAGGCATCCTCCACCACAACAGACGGGTACTCTTTGTCTAGAAAAGACAGAATAAAAATGAAATAATCTGAAATCAAGGATCCAACAGGCTTCGAAAGACAACTAAAGAATGAGACAGTATGTTTTTCAAAGAGAACTGGAATCTAATCATGTATTTGATATAAACCCATGGTTTAGGCTAATCAATTACCTAATCTCTTACATAAAGAGCATTAGAAAGGTGATACTTAAAGATACACTTAAATTTTATACAAGAATTGGTTTTTCGGCAACCTTACTGACTAGGGTGGTGTCAGTGTGGGGTTGAACTACGGAAGTCCTTGGTAATAAACACATGGTGAAGTTCAGAAAACAGAGAGGAAGCTAAACTTATGTATGATGACCTGGAAGCCTGGCAGAAAGATAATGTGTCCCACTACATTAAATCCAATAAGGCTGGCTCAAGCTTTGCTAGTAGAGATATTTAAAATAAGAAAAGACGTCTAATAATATGGATTTAGAGTTAAATTTGTGCTGTGGTTTTGAGTTTGGTAGTCATTAGAACTGATTTTAAGATTACGGTGAAGAATCAGAAGTATTAAAACAGTCAATAAACACAGGTATTGTATTCAAATATAGAGTAAAATTACTGGTGTTGATTGGGGGAGAAAACACTCTGACACTGAACTTTCAGATTCTGTAAGCAGAAGTCAACGGCCATTAAATTAAAACAACAAACTACTGCTTAAGTATTTAGCAATTCTTAGACCAAAGGTGTTTTCCTTTAGCTTTGGGAACTTAAAATAAAATGTTAGATTTAAAAATATGACTAATCAATTTCTCTAGAAAAGATCATGAATAATACATGCCTAAGGATACCTGTAAGAATGGAAAAAAAAAAAACTATGCCACAGTAAATATGTCACAGACTGTGCAGAAATACTACAGTGCAGTGACGCTCGCACAGCAGCATGGCACTTCCTGAATGACCGAGGTTCCGCCACCACAGTCTGAGATGGTGCCCCTTCAGCTCTGGCAAACGCGTATCACTGCCTGTCGCGTTCGTGAACAAGAGCTCCTAGTTTTAAAATAATGCAGAAAGCCATCATTTAGAAATGAAAGTAGTCAGTTTGTTTTGTGTTCTGTTGGAGAATTAATTTTTCGATTCTGTCTGTATAAAGTCTTTTCCTGGGAAGACAAAGAGAATGACAAAGGAGAGGAAGAAAGGACAAACTTCAGATGCTATTGATTTTTTACTAAAATAAACCTAAACTTCTGTTTCATGCTTTTAAGGCACTCCAAACTCAAGACTGATTCGCAGACTTTGTGTCATTATCCCCCAAATGCACCGGTGGTCTCCTGAGGTCAGTCTCCTCACTGCCACATAGACAAGCCACGCCCACTCTCACCTCTGTGCCTTCAGTCCTGAGTCCACGGTCTGAAATGCTTCCCTATACTTACCCCATAGCCACACTTCACGGTCCAGTTCACAGTCCGTGTTCTTCACTGAGTTTCACTTGACTAAATCAGAATTCACTGGCTTTTCTTTTTTCTCAACTAACATACAGAATTGTATTATAAATGTTTTATATGGTATAATTCTATTTTATGTATGCCTGGTTTGTCTCTCAACAGCCAGGCAATAGGTTCTTAAAAGCAAGTCTCATACTTCTACTCTGCCTCTGTAATACTTCTCATAATTTTAAACATGTGATAGGCATTCAATAAATATTTAATAAGCATGCTATTAAAAGTAATTCTGTAAATTAAGAGAAATATTATTTGAAACACTTAAAAATTTCTGAAGAAGCAAATGTCTGGTTATCTACTCAATCTTCTTTACATATATCCAATAAAAAGTAACTAGCAAGTGAAAAAAACAAATTCTAGAAAACTTAGAAAAAAGGTGAAAAACCACAGTATACCCAATACTAAGAAACAACATTTCTGTTAACATTTCTACATAGCTCTTTCTTCATAGTATTAATCATAATTTAATTTACGTATCATTAAATAACTATCTCCCCTACCAAACTCCGTATGAACAAGGAGTAAATCTGTTTCAGACACAGTTTTATGTAGACTATACATAGTTATGTGCAGTGCTTGGTATGGAGTTAATTTCAGTAAGCCCCTCTTATATTTTTAAATTTTAATTTAATTAAACCTGAGATCAGGAAAGGTTTTCAGCAAAGAGCCATGTGGTAAATATTTTAGGCTTTGTGAGCTCCATGGTCTCTCTGCAGCACTGTAGCATGAAAGAAGTCACATACAATGCACGGGTCATAGGCATGGCCTGTGGTCCAATCAAACACAGACAGGCTGCAGACTGCCAAACCCTGAGTGAAAAGTGTGACTGGTCTCTCATATCAATAACCCATTTATTATGATCACAAATGTGTATATATCATCATTTCCTATACCAGTGATTTTCAAACTTTTTCATCTCATGGCACACATAAACTAACTACTAACATTTTGCAGCACACCAAACACTGTATTATATTTTTGCTGATCTGACAAAAAAAATAGGTATAATTTTGATTCATTCACACCGGATGGCTATTTTTGTGTTGGCTGTTGTCATTTTTTTATCTGATAGCCTAAGGGAAAAAAGGTCAGTGCCCCTGACTAGATACACAGGTATTGCATGTTTCAAAAAAATCTGTGGCAAAGCAGATGAAAATCGCTGTCCTATGCCATAATTTTTATAACTAGTCAGACTCTGTTGACATCTAAGTTTTTGCCAATACTCCATATTATATATAAGGCTATGTTGAACACGCTAATATACATCTTATTGCCCATCTCTGATTATTCCCTGCCAGTACAATTGCTAGATCAAGGTTATTTTTTTAAATACTCACAAACCCCTTTCTTGACATTGTGTCGATCTACATTCCCAGCCACTAGTATACTTGCTTCTCCAAAACCTGTCAACATCAGATATTTTCTATCCTCAAATACTTCATCAAGCACATGATTAGAGTTCTGTATTTGCTTGTTTTTATTAGATATTTATATACAATGAAATACGTCTGAAATATATCACTCAATGAAACAAAAGTATAGTATACATGTGTATATCATAAACCAACAAAACACAGAACGTTGAAATCACTCTCAAAAGTTCCTTTCCCATCACTCCCTGCCCCATTCCCACCCCAACAGTGCAACAATCGCTTGAATTCGTTTAGCCTGTTCTAGAACTCTATATAAAATACTGCCTATCTTTTAAGTATGTGCTCTCTGGTATATCTTTTATATTTATATTTAATATATCTTTTATATTTCACTCAGAATAATAGTTTTAGCTTCATCTTTGCTACTGTGTATAACAGTCATTGATTCAGTTTTACTGCTGAACAGTAGCGCCTTGTGTAAGTATACCACAAGTAGTCTATCCCTTCTCCTTCTGAGAGACAGCGTGCTATTTTCAACTTTGGGCTATTATGGAAAAGCTACTGTATGTGTTGGGGCACTGGGCAGGTATGTGTTTGGGAAATGCTGTCAGTGTTTTCACTGTAGCCATTCTGATAGGTAGGCAATTCCAATTACATAAAGGTTACCTGTATGATACCGTTCTATAGATTCCTGAGGTTCTGCTCATATTTTTAATCTTTTTGCCTCTGTTCCTTAGATTGAATATTTCTATTGATCTATCTTTAGGTTCATGACTCCTATCATTTTCATTCTGAAGTTTTTATGTTAGATATTGTTTTTTCTCCAGTTCTAAAATTTTTAGTCTTTTTTATTGTTTTGAAATCTCTCTTAAGATTTGTCTTTTTATTCATTGTGATCATATTTCCCTTTATATTCTTAAGATATTATTTATTTTTAGAGAGAGGGGAAGGGAGGGAGAAAGAGAGAGAGATACAATGATGAGAGAGAAAAACATTGATCGGTTGCCTCTCACACGACCCTAACTCGTGACCTGGTCTGCAACCCAGGCATGTGCCCTGAATGGGAATTAAACCTGCAACCTTTTGGTTTGCAACATGATGCCCAACCCACTGAGCCACACCAGTCACAGTATATTTCCTTTATATTCTTCAGCAATTACAAGAGCAGATTTAAAATCACTGTCTGCTACTTCCAATATCTTAGTTATCTTGAAGTTAGCCTCCCTTGATTTCTGTCAAAAATGGGTCATATTTTCCTGAATATTTGGCACGGCATCATGAATATTGTGAATATGTAAAAAGTTTGAAATCTGTTCCATTTCTCTAAAAATCATTTTTTCCTTTCTCACTTATCAATATTTAAGCAGTTAACTTCCTTCTCTGAACCCGAACTGCAGAACCCTGTCTCCCCTAAAATGTACAGTGGGGAGCAGCTCAAATTTTGGTTCAGTTTTGAGCCTTAAATGAGCTGCTCGGATCTTGCCCCATGTGTGGTTTGGAAGTGAGACAGGGATACAGGCAGAGTTCACGCACAGAATTTAAGATTCCTCCTTTCTGGCTCTCTCTTATAACGCATGCTCTTCTCCCCCCTCACCCCAACGCACATAAACACAAACTTCCCAGGGCCTGCAGTTCTGCAAACCCTGTGCCTGGCTCTTCAAACGAGCAAGACCAAAGGGTTTTTGTCTTTACTTTGGTCAGAGTCTCAGCCACTCCACAGAGGAAAGTTCACCCAGTGCTATTCCCTCCCTTCAGTGTTTGACTCCCTCTGATTTCCGTTGCTCTTGGTTACTCTCCAAACTTTCCAGTAGCTGTTTCTAAATTTTGTTCATAGTTTACAGTTGTTTCCTGCAGGACAGATGTGATGTCATGCCAGAAGCTGAGTTTCTCCATAATAAAATTTTAAATGCTATCAAGTTTATAGGTTACATATAATAGTATAGTGGTACCTTGGTACTAGTCGCTACTTCATTCCGATGACATGGCAAGCAAGCAATGACTGATGAAGCATTTTCTCTTGTGGGGTGTTGTGGTGACTCACAGGTTCTAATACGTGCGATGAGTAGCCAGCAAGCACCGAGTGCTAAAACATTTTTTAAATCTTCCAAATCTACCAGTCATGACAGACACAGCTAATTGATCCAATGACACTCTTTCTGACTGATTCCATTCATAATGTGCTAGGCAGTCATTTCCAACTAATTAAAGTTGGCACAGATAAATTGTATTTGCTATATTTGGCATAGTCAAATGCTACACTAAAGTGGAAAGAACACTAGAGTGGGAATTAAGATATATAAATTCTAATATCAACTCTGATATATACAAATCATATGATACTAAACAGGTAATTTGATCTCTTTACTGTGGTATAAGACCATGTCCTAGAATTCCCTATTGTATCTAGACCATAAATTGCACACAGTACTACTGAAGTGAAGTTGGCTGAATTAACAAGTCAGTGTAGTTATGATTTATTCTGGAAGGAAACTGATCTATGCGGAATCTTAAAAGAAAACCCAGTAAATAAAAATAAAAGTTTGTAATCTATCACTGTCCAAGCTGAAAATGTATACCAAATGAACACTAAGAAAACTTGACTATTTACACAAAAACATTAGAAAAATACCGGAACCACCACAACTGGATAAACATCCTACTCCTTTGTTTCCCGCTAAAAGTGTAATCAATTTTTACTACTGTCTAAGATGTTGGTTTCAAACTTAGTTGTCTAAACACTTCGAAGTTAACATCCAAAACCAAACTCCTGACTGGTCAATAACCAAGAACTAAAATAATAAAATTTCTCCACACCCAGTCTTCCTCATCTCTGCTAACTACAACTCCATCCTTTTACTTTTGCAGGATACATAATAGGGAGTCGTATCTTTCTCTCTTGCCTCTTTCTTCAAAACTATCCTCAATGTGCCCATTCTCATCATCTCCATTGTTACGACTGTCTAATCCACCATTGCCTGTCACTTGGATTATCACACTCATATCCTTAAACTGGCATCCCTGATTCTGCTCACACCCCTTTTCCATCTGTTCTTGACATAGCAGTGAGTGTAAATCAGACCCTGTCTTAGACAACTACTCAAGGCCATCCATGTCTTTTTATCTCCCTCTTTAGTACCTACCAGACCTCAGTACCACAAAATCCTAAATGATTCTGCCCCCGATCAATCTACTCAACTCACTTTCCTCTCTCCTCATTCATCCCACCCTAAGCATTGTGACCTTTATGGTGTTCCTTGAACATGCCAGTTCACACAGTGCTTCAAAGTCTCCCCACATGCTGTCCTTCTGTTCACATCACTCTTCCTACTGATACAATATATACAGTATCACTCCTTCACCTCCTTCAAAAATGTTGTCCAAATGTCACTTTCTCAGTGACATCTATATGGACCACCTATCAAACACCGTAGCCCCATTCTAACGCCAGCATTCCCCTCTGCCCTTTCCCAGCTTTATCTTTCTCCAGATCACTTATATTTGCTTATAACGATATGTCTCTCTCTCTCTCTCCTTCACCGGAATGTAAGGGCTGTAATGGTAAAGATTGCTGTCTATTCACTGTTCACATAATGGTGACTCGCATACAGGAAATACCCAGGAAATACTTTTGAATGACTATGATCCATATAACCCTAAGATTCCATGAAGTGCTTAAAGGAATCTGAAAATTCTATTTTTGCTTTATAAAAATATATTTTTAGTCATGTAACTAATACTAATATACATGCAAATAATATTATCAAATGCTGACACACTGGAGGCAACCAATATATTAAAACATGATGAGAAAAAAATATATATATGATGCCAGGTAAAATTTCTCTCGCATCTGTTTAATTGAACAATATTCTGAAAATCTGAATAAATCATAAGAAATCATTGCTATTTAGAACTACTTCTTTATGTGATTTAGGATATAATCCATATTCTGCAACCATCCAAAAAGTAAAGCACAAAGTGACCTGGAAGAGGAGACACATGTGAGTCTGTAACTGTGATCTGTAACACTGGAGTCAAAATCTGCTTCATGGAAAGAGCGCAGCATTGTTTCACGGAAGTTTACTCTGTAAAGGTGAATGTGATATACTCCATAAATGCAGCATAACTAAGCACAGAATAAAATGCTGCTTTTACACATTACAGCTTAAGTGTGATTTTACACTCAGATTTTGTATACAAGGACATGGTACTGTTTAAAGGCTATATTTAATTTTAGATTAATTTCTCCTAAGATGAAAAATAAGTCCATTACGCCAAAATAATTGAAAGTTAATGTCTATGAAAACTATGAAAATAATAAAAAAAAAGTGTTAATGATGTACTAGCAAAACAGTTACAACTCATTTTATACTAATAATATTTATTAATTTTAACAATATTTTTTCAAGCCATGTAATTCTTTGCTTTTGTGTTCAAATACAGACTTTTCACACTCATGCCTTCAAAGATGAGTTGCATAAATTAATTCCTTAAAATCTTAAATCCATTTGTCCAGACAAAATTCCACGCTAATTTAGTCCTTTAAAAGACTTAGCATTTAAAATTTAACTTACTTCAAAACTAAAACATACTACACCTTCCTCTGTGAGAAAACAACCAGACATTTTATTCAAAATTATTTATATCTAATTATAGATAATTTTTTTACAAAATTGCTTTGCTATTCAGAAACAAAACAATGATAGTAAGCCATTTAGTCCTACAATAGAGGTATGAGTTAAATGTAAATGAGAATTATTAAATCAATGAGTAACAACCAGTGTAAACTGTTCAACTGTAAAACAATTCAGCTGCATCTGTGATTGATATAGGTCTATTACTCATGATGCCACTGGCATGACATCAGGCCCGATAGGCACATACAAATACATGTTGCTAATTTACTTTTACTAACGTTTATTACAAACATTTGCAGAAAAGAGTTAACATGGCAGGCCTGATACTGCTATCGTTAAAAAGAGCTGCTTGCAAGGTTGGCCCTTAGCTGGCATCTGAGAACTTGAATCTGGGGAGTGTTCCCATCATTCCCTACTTGAGAGAAGTGGCTCACTGTGCCTAACCTGTGCAAACCATATGGTTCATGCCGAACACCTGCTTTCCTTCTGGGAGTCGGAAATTTGGGTGCATGCTAGGAAGAGGCTGCCCATGTGGCTAGGTCTCAGTAAAAACTCTGGGGACTGGGTCTCTAACAAGTTTCCCTAGTGGACAACATTTCACACATGTTGTCAAAACTCATTGCTGGAAGAATTAAGCACATCCTGAGTGACTCTACTGGGAGAGGACCCTTGGAAGCCTGCGCCTGGTTTCCTCTGGACTTCAACCTCATGTGCCTTTTTCCTCTGCTGGTTTTGCTTATATCCTTTCGCTGGAATAAATCTTAGCCACAAATACGACTAGTGCTGAGTCCTTATGAGTCCTCCTAGCAAATCACCAAACTCAGGGCTGGTATGGGGACCCCTGACACAGTCTACTGTAGCTCCAAAGGGGATGAACTATACCTTATATCTCTTCATATTTCTTAGAGTACATACATAATATATTTAACAGAGAGCATCAAATTTGGTGATTTTATATATTATCCTCCTAATATATCCGAAACAGTCTAAACGTATGCCACATCTCCACTTCAGTATTGGTCAACATCAGTGAACTGGTTAAACAGCAAAAATGTGTGTGGTAATGGCACAATTCAAACAACAAATGAAATTTTTGGCAGTTTCAAGTAACACAGAGCTCACATTGATTACTTTGATCCTTTACAGTATCCAATTTGTTTTAATGATTTTTTTGATAGTTTTCTGCCTGCAAACCTCTGAAAGACTATCCTAAGCATTTTTATTTTGATTTCCTTTTTTGTCTATTCACATATAATTTCTAAGATCAAAAGCACTGCAAGAGAAGAAAATGACATAGAAGAAACAGGAGTCGGTAAGAAAAAATAGCTAGGCTATAGAAAGTTCCAGGTCATTCCTGAAGACAAAGTACTTTTTAGGTCTTGATCATGGCAAAAGAAAAAATAAAAGGCTCTTATTATTTTTAAAGCAAGCTTCATTATTCAGCAAAGAGGCTTGATATCAAATGCCAACTCTGCAATTCAAAAAAGCAAATATAATGAGGAATTTTTACAAAACACACTAATCCAGTGACTCTTTCTCTTATGGAGGCTCTATTTCCAGAAGAGAAATTTATAATACTAGAATGCAACTTTCCTAATATATGTGACAAAAATATTTTTAAAATATTACTAACATAGATACTAGAAATCTTTAAGTTAGCACATGGGAAAAGTCACCGGATAGAAAGTGACCTCCAGAGGTCATCAACCACTTTCCTAAAATACCACAAGTTGGTAACTCTCAGATCCAAGGAAAAGTAATAATTCCACGATCATGCTTGCTAGAATGGAGTTTCTAGTTTGGCTTTTAGGAGGAGGGTAAAATGGAATGGAGATCGGGCATTCTAGAATTTTCCTTTGGCTCCATTCCCAATGTACACAGTGTTCACTGTGTGAATGTCTACCAGTACACTTTGGCCATTTACTTCAGTGTCTCTTTTCACTGCCAGTAATATCCCCGGCAAAAGAAGAATATTATAAAGTTGAATTTTCTATTTAAACCAATTGTTCAATAGCTTTTCTTTTAATGTGTGCTTTATTAACAGAGTTTATAATCCTGTCAAAGTTTATACAATAGGAAGATCAGGCTTCTCAATTCTGTATGTAATCCCTAGGTCAAGCCATCTTTACTCATCAAATCAAAGTTAAGTTCCAAAAGTAAAAGTGTTGACCACTATTTCTCTCCTCAAAAAGAAACAACAAAAAAATTATGTCTATTTTATAAAGGCAAAGATTTTCAAGTGGACACCAGTTTAATAAAAACTGCTTAACTGTCATACAAAAGCTAAGATGTTCTTGATTCTGGTTATAATTTTCATTGTATTGAAATGGCAGCGACGTCACTGTGACTATAAAAATTCATTCTAGAATTAAAATCATGTCATTGTAGATAAAAGTTAAATTTTACTATTGGGATATATAATGATGAAACACTAAATGTTATCTGCTACTTAAGATAGATTTTAATTATGTTTAAAACATAAGGTGAAATGTGCAACTCAGACTAAATCAGTGTATAATAAAAACCAACAGTGTATATATAGATAATGTAAGTATCACGGAAGCTGGTTAAAATTTATAATGAAGAGAGAACTAGTAAGAATATAGCAACCTGGCTGAAATTGATATTCATTAGGGTACTCTTCACATCAATAGGGAGCATTTGGACTCTGCGGTCTTTATCAGTGTCCCAGCTGGTAATGGTTGAAGGTTAATGCCTTACCCCATTCTGTTCAATTTTCTATCCTAATTAGCCCTCCAAATCTATAGCTGTGAGCACCAAGTGTCTGTGCTCAAAAGAAACTAATTAATGCTAGCAAATTAGATCAAGTCCAAAGATCCAACAGCCAAACTCTTAGTTAAATGCTCCTTGTTAACAGGAAGTGTAGCTGTCAATAACTGCTGTTGGTGACTATAATGAGGCATCTTGCTTTCACTGAAAGTGATTTCATTTCTCTTTGTCCCTGGAAAAGCTGTTCCATTCCCTTCACAAACCTAAGTTGCTGGCAGTCTGACCCAATTCTTATGACCAACTAGGTTGAAATGACATGAAAAAAAAAAAAAAAAAAACAGAAAAGCTTTCCTACATAATCATGTTTCAGGTATTTAGCAGAAAGTCAGATCACTTATTAAAATTCCTATATCTTCACCCAAGAACTATACAAAGTGTAATGCTTTTATATAAAGCCCTACAATTATTTAATAAAGCAAAGGTGATAAATAGTAAACAACTACAGTGGAAGTAGCCTGATTCTAATTTACATGTTATTGTTGAGTTTAAATGTAGCTGTTGTTCTGCCACTTGAGCAACGCCAGTGTATGTTCTTTCCTAACTCACATGGTTAAACAGGGAGAACACTAAAGAGTATTCCTTTATAAAATAATCAATTTTAGATTCTAAATCACTGTTTTGGACCATATGGCCTAAAAAAATCAATATATGATTATCTATAAAAATTCAAATGTTCAAAAATCAATTGTTATAATATGTTCTAAAACTTACAAATAAATTGAAAAAACCCAAATTTTAAGATGCTTTTGGTCTTCAGAAGATTTTAAGTATATTCATTAAACAGAAACATAACCCTGTCAACAGCCTAGACAACTTAACTTCTTATACGGAAGCACAAATTATACATTTTTTCCTGTACCATTACAATCTAGTAGTTGTGGAACACAAATAAAATTTTAAATTCATACTATATTTCTTTCATTTCAAAAATCAAAAACAAAGTTTCATCACATAAGAGTAAGAAAAGACAGTTCTGAAACCCAAAGCCAGACAATCATTCTGCATTTTCATCTACAGCATGGGCGTAAAAAGCTTTCTTTCATTCTAGGTTATCAGAATAATGTGTTATAAAACTGCATAAATACTACTCATATTTATAACTTTAGACTATTTACTGATTAAAGTAAATTTTCCTGGTAGTGAAAAGGTAACCCTAACCCTGTAACTTTATTATCGATTTTTAAGTGTTATTCTCCCCCACCTGAATCAGGATATATATATATTTTAAAGTTCTGTGACACAAGTGAAGAGTATCTCCGGAGACTATCAGCACGGCACCTGCCAATGCCAGATGTGCGCTGAACCCGGCCTGTAGGTGCCAATGGGTTAATTTTTCCTGACACCTAAGGGGGTGGGGGTGGAAGGAAAGTGCTCTGAATAAACAGCTAATTCATAATGAAAGCAAGAGTAATACCATAGAATGATACTAATAAAATTATTAGTAATTTATTAATACATTTATTTATCCATTATTTAATTTCAACCTAATTTATAAATTTACAAATGGATTTAAAACTGATACGTCCTAGTAAGTCATTTAAGAAACAGAAATGACCATCATATAATGTAACTTCTGAGGAACTATTTCTCCTTTCTTACTGCCTCCATCCTTTAATGGCAAGGCCATTCTCTAAGGAGATACCATCTGAGGGACAGAAATGTCCCTAGCATCCAAAGTCACGAAACTGCAGAGGACACAGCCTGGCTCCCCCGCAGAGAAACTTGCGGGGAAAGCGCAGCCATCACCTGCCTAAAAGTTGCTGCGGTCCCTCAGTGAAGAAGACCACAGGGGAAAATCGAGAAAGGTAGCCAGGAAAATAGCCTACATTGGTGAAATTTTATAATTACTTTTTTTAGATGTCTGTTCTAAGAGGTAACTTTTATATTTTCAGATTTTACTTATTTATTTTAGAGAGAGGGGAAGGGAGAAAGAGAGGGTGAGAAACATCGACGTGGGAGAGAAACACCAATGCGCTGCCCTTCACAAGTGCCCGTAAAGACCAAACCTACAACCCAGGAACGTGCCCCTACGGGGAAGCAAACCCACGACGTTCCACTGGGTGGGATGACACCCAACCACTGAGCCACGCTGGTCTGGGCAGAGGTAGCCTATTTTTAAAAGACATTTCTATAGTAATACTTCCACCTGTTTTTCTAATTACCCATCATTATAGCCTCATTTTGTACCTTCCACTGCTTTGCTTACCTTCTCACTGTTTACATATTAATCAACAATACATCTCTAGATTTACAGAATAGAGCCATATTCTATGAAAAACATTTTAAAACATTCTCCAAAAAGTAACATGCATATGGGGTGTCAGTGCATGCATTTAAAACAGCTTCCACTTATAAACATTAAACAACAACAACAAAAAAACAGACTCATTGTAAGTACTATTGGGATTCCATTAGCAATTCAGTAATACACAATGACACCAAAGAAAATCATCTTGGAATATATACTGTACCTATATAAATATGTTGATAGATGAAAAACAGTTACAAGTTACATTTTATGTTTCTTCTTTCTCTATCAAAATCACCATAGTAACTTCTTTCTCCAAAACACTCATACTAAGTTTTTCTCTACATGTAACTATACTTCTGGGGAGAGGTGGTGCTTTTTACTAATAATTTGAGAGAATATTTTTAAATTGTAAATGAATTGAATACCGCCTGGAAGTTCTGAAAGCTGAAACCCTGGTATCTCAGTGAAAGGGTGAGAAGCAATTCATACATATTAATTCACTGACTACCTGACTCTAAGGCTAAGGATTAAATTCAGATCATATTATAAAAAATGTATTTGATCTTTATATGAATATTTGAATCTTACCTTGAACTTGTTCAGAACATCTCTCTCGGGCCTTTTCCCTCATTATTTTAGGAATCAAAACATCTTTTTCGACATGTCTGAGATGCTGCTCTGAAAAAAAAAAAAAAGATCTTTCTTTAATATAGTAGTCTCAAGTAAATCACCTGTTTAGGGGAAAAATAAGCACTCTGGTTTACTTAAATTAAAGCCTGTGCAAATATATTAAAAACTGACTGCTTTTTAACCTCATAAACTATGATACTTTAGTCACTGAAAATCATTCCAAATTATTTTTATATACAACAGAAAAAAACATGACAGACATAGGCAACATCTAAAAATTTCTGCAAACTATATTGCTGGACTTTTATATAACATATTCCACGTAATCTTGTCAAAATTAAGTCACAGACTAAAAATTATAATTTTTCCTTATTAATATAACCCAGCAGAAGAGTTTTACTGATACTGAGACTTAAGGGTAGGTGATTTTTATTGATACTGAGATCCAAGATTAAGAGACCTACGAATAACTTATTTAGTAACAGGAGTAGCCTAAGAAGGCCGGAACTGGCAGAAGAAACAGTGGAACTATGCTGCATATAAAAACAAAGCCTATGGGGTCTCTGTGCATTTTAAACACAACGACCACACTTAGACTAAATGGCAGACTGAGCGCCTGCTCCAGGGTCCCACCTGCTCCTTAAATTCCTACAGTCCTGAAAAGCAGAGGGTATATGTCCGCAGGGCCCCAAACTAAAGAATCTCTGAAAGACAAAAGGCAGATGAGATCAGATTCCAGGAGGCAGTCATTTTGCCACAGAGTTTTCCCCCAAGAAAAACACTGGTATCAAAAGTGGGTGTTGCCTTGGCCAAGTTGCTCAGTTGATTGGAGTGTCCTCCCATACACCAAAAGGTTGTGGGTTCAATATCTGGTCAGGGCACGTACAGGAGACAACCAATCAATGTTTCTCTCTCACATCGATGTCTCTATCTTTTTCTCTCCCTCCCTCCACCTCCCCTGCTCTCTCTTTCTGCTCACCCATCCTCTCTACCCCCAAAAACCAATAAACATATCCTCAGGTGAGGATTAAAAAAAAAAGTGAGTGTTGCTCCACGCTCTGAAACAGCAAAAATAGGGAGCAAAAGACTTCCCTTGAGGAAACTAAAACATTATTGGTTGAAATACTTGAGTAGGAGCCAAGTGAGTCACCTCCGCTGCCTTTAGACCATGGGTAAAAGTAAATAACGGGTAATAATCCCAGAAGTCGATCAGGAAGTTTCCCAGTATCTAGTAACACACAGGAAGGCTAGGAACCCCTACCCTTTTCCTAGTGCTCTGTGGTTCCAACAACCTCTGGACGCAGGTAGCTATGGGAGGATACAGTATTTGCAGAGACAACAGCAAGGCATCTCAAAACGCAAACAAAAGCAACAACCAAATAGCCAAGAACCACCTTAATTTGATGAAGGACAACACAGTAAAAGGGAGAAACTAAGTGTAATTAATCAAGAAGTAACCAACTCCTAAGAGTTTAAAGAATACGGAAAATACTATTTTAAAATTTGCATAACAAACATATTGAAGGAAATTAAAAGACATGAGTTTTTGGACAGAAATGGACCATAGATTATCTACATGCACTTAGATGAAATGTCCGAGGCTCAAACATCCTAAAAGCTTCCAAAGGGGAAAAAAAACCCATGCAGAGGAATGAGAATTAGACTACGTGTTCCACTGACAAGACATGGATGCTGCAAGACAATGGAGAAATAACTTCCAAGTTCTGAGAGACCTACTTTATATCCAAGAATTCCAGAGCCATTTAAGAGTGAAGTTAAAGATATTTTCAGATCAGTATGGTCTGAAAAGTTTACCTCTTTCAAACTCCAATGGAAAAGAATTGATCCCGCCTGGCTGGTGTAGCTCAGTGGATTGAGCGCGGGCTGGGAACTAGAGGGTCCCAGTTCGATTCCCAGTCGGGGCACACGTCTGGGTTACGGGCCAGGTCCCCAATGAGGGCCATGTGAGAGGCAACCATACATTGCTCTTTCTCCCTCCCTTCTCCTCTTTCTGAAAATAAATAAATAAAATCTTTAAAAAAAAAAAAAGAAAAGAATTGATCCCTACTGCTGTGTGACAAGCCACTAACCACTCAGTGATGTAAACAAGCATTGTACAGGGATCCTACAGGTCAGGAATTCAGGAAGGCGAAGCAGAATTGATTTCTCTGCCTCACAGAGTCTCAGGCCTCATCTGAGTCGACTCACACGACAGCTGTTGATTTCAACAGCTGCAAAAGCTGGGGCTAGAGGATTTAACTCCAAGATGACTTCCTTCGTCACTTAGGTATCTGACGTCTGGGCTGGCGTGGCCGAAGGACTGGCTCGGTATAGACTGTAAACCAGAGCACCCAGGCATGGCCACTTCATTTGGTTTGGCTTCTCACAGCACAGCTGGGAGGTTATGAGAAGGGGCAATCTGAGACGGAACGGCTGGAGAACAAGCCTTCCGAGATAACCGAGTGAAAGCAGCAAGGCCTTTTCGGACCCTGTCATGAGGCCATGCATCACCATTCAAGCTACACTGTAATGATTTCAAATCACTAAGGGCTTCCTATACTCAAATGGAGGGAAATTAAGACTCCATTCCTTGTGGTAAGACATTACAGAAGAGCAAGGGAAATGGAAGATAATGTTGTGAACTTTGTAAAATAAAATCTGCCAGAAGGCCCTGGCTGCTGTGGCTCAGTGGATTGAGTGCCAGCCTGCAAGTAAAAGGACCACTGGTTCAATTCTCAGTCAGGGCACATGCCTGAGTTGCAAGTCAGGTCCCCAGCTGGGGGCATGTAAGAGGCAACTGACAGATTCTCTCTCACACATTGATGTTTCTCTCCCTCTCTTACACCCTCCCTTCCCTTCTCTCTAAAAATAAATAAAATATTTTTTTAAAAACTGCCACAATAAGTAACAGAATATAGTCTGATAAAATAAAAATGAATCCATGATGTGTACAAATGTGAAATATATAGAGCAGATTAGAAAAAGATATTTAAATTTGCATATGGAAACTGTAAAGTACTTGAACAACATCATCAACAAACTTGACCTAACGTTTATAAATACTCGGCTCAATAACAGCTGAATACTTATCAAGAGAAACCATAGGCTGGGCTATGAAACAAATCTTAATAAATGTGAAAGAATTTACTATATGACTTACCATATGACCCAGCAAACATATTCGTTAGGATTTATTCCAGAGAAATGAAAACTTAAGTTCACACAAAAACCAGTACACAAATGTTCACTGCAGGTTTATTTGTAACAGCCAAAATATGAAAATAATCCAAAAGTCCCTCACCTGCTGAATGGATTAACAATGGTTCATCCAGAAAATGGAGTATTACTCAGCAATAAAACAGGATAAACTATTGATACATAACAGCAGCAACTGGGATGGACTCCAAGGCATTACGCTAAATGAAAAGTTAATCTCAAAGGGTTACTACTTATTCAATGATTCCACTTACATGAGATTCTTAAGAGAGACAAAATTAGAGATGGAAAACAAATCACTGGTTACCACGAGTTAGAGTTGAGGAAGCGGTGCGGCATATTAAGGGATAATGAGGATTTCTTGACGCTGATATGGCGGTTCTGTGTGCTAAATAGCTGTTATCATGGTTACTTGAATCCTCACATGTAGTAAAATGCCACATAACTACACACACACAACTGCATGTAAAAAAGTGGTGAAATTCAGTGAAGACATGTATCTGAGTAGACAGTATTATACTAATGCCAATGCCCAGTCTCTTTAGTTACAACGAATTATAGCTGTGTCCCAACCTTTTTTCCTTTTTTCCCCTAAAGGAGCCTTCTTGAACATTATTTCCTAATGCCACCCCATGAAATGTTACCATCACAGACACACAGTATATCTGTTCACATACTATATGTACAACAGTGATTTATACATCCAAAAAGTAAGATTTTCTCCCCCAGTACCAATGTTTGCCCCTTCAAAGGCACAATCACGCTCACTGCAGACATGTACTATGATTATTTAAGACAGTATCATTAAGGAAAGCTGGAGAACAGATCCATGGAAATGGCACTAATTTGCAGCTTGAGGCATTTAAACCAGTTCAAAATTTAGTTATAATTGTTTTTAAAGTTTTAAAATGCATAAGGAAAAGCCAAGGACCTAAAATACCCAAAGCAACATTGAAACGGAAGAACAAATTTGTATGATTTGCACTACCTTATGAGAAAGTCATACCACCAAGCTACGGCAATCACGGTGATGGCACATGGACACAATTAGGAAAAGCAGATAGATTAATAACCAAATAGAGTCCAGAAATACTTCTCCAAATATATAGCCAATTTGACAAGTGCACCAAGACTAGTCAATGAAAAAATGAAATTATTTTCAACAAGGACCTGGATAAACATGAAGATAAAATCAATCTGAACCCTCTGACCCCCAAATTCACAGAACCCAGAAAAATTAATATGCCATGCATCATAAATTAAAACCATTAAACAAAATTAAAAGGTAAAACACAGACCAGAAGAAAGTGTTCACTATCCATATATACGTGTATATATATACACACACATACACACACATATATATCTGACAAAGCACTTGAATCAAATATATAAAGAACTTGTGCACATCAATAACAAAAATACAAACAACCCAATAAAAATAGGAGAAAAGGCTTGAATGGACACTTCAAAAAGATGATAGACAAATTGTAAATACTTACATGAAAATACACTGAAAATCATCAGTCATTAAGAAAATGCAAATGAAACCCATGATATCATTTACACCCACCAGAATGACTAAAATTAAAAACACCGAGAACACCAAATGTTAGGGAGAATGTGGAGAAACTGGAACTTTCATATATTGCTGGTGGGAGTGTGAAATGATCAACCTCTTTGGAAAACTGCTTGCGATGTTATGAAGTTAAATATACACCCAACCTATTTTCCACTCATAGATATTCTTTTACACAAGATGAATGAAAATATATGTCCAGAAAACAATTCGTACAAGTCTGTTTAAAAATTAGAAAAAAACTAAATGCCCAATTGAATACTACTTAGCAGTACCAAAAAATTAAGTACTAATACACTCTATATGGGTGAATCTCAAAAATTTTGTTTAGAAAAAGAAGCCAGACACAAGACTACATACTGCACGATTCAAGAATATGCAGAATTAATCTATAGTGATAAAAATTAGGATACTAGTTATCTGCAGAGTTGAGAAAGGTACAGGCTTCTGAAGGATGTCTTGATTCTGTTAATTCAGAAATAACAGACTTTAAAGTATATAAATAAATCTGGCTAAAGATTTTTCCATCTGGCAACATACTAACGATTACATATCAGCTTTTAATTAATAATGGCTTTATACATATTTCAGAGCTACCTTCAACACTACAAATATTACAGATGGCACTTTTATTCATAAAATTACAGTGCCTTCATATCCATTTGTACAGAAGCCTACCCACAAAAGAAAATCAAAGTTTGAGAGTTTGCTACTACGTACGCATATGAATTTATACAGAGATAAAGAATCAGAATAATGCCACAGGGAAAAATTTCCAAAGCTCTAACTTCTCAACATTCTCTCACCACCTGAAAGCCAATTTTCACCTTTTTCACTGGGCGAACTTGTTAGCTCAGACTTTGCTCTGGGGCTCACATGCTCCTGCACACGCGGCAGCACTAGATTACAAGGCTACTGACAAGAGGACTTGCTATGAACCCGCAGAGAGAACAGTGAAGCAACTCGGAGTATCGCAGAACCTTCCACCGGAAAGAAGTGACAGCGAAAGGGCAAGGTATGCCTTTTCAGTAAGAAAATCGCTTTAATTCAACTAAATTGATTCTTACCTAGACACTGCCCCTTTTTAACATTTTAATTTCCTAGTATCATTTATTTGCTCCTACAGATATTTCCATGTCACTGTTTACTCTGGAGGAAAGACAACAAAACTTTGTAGTAAATTTACAAGTCTCCTCATTAGCAACACTTTTGATCTTTAGGTCTCTCCTCTTTACTTCATACCAAGAGTCTCCAAATGAAGGCCCAGGCAGATGGCATCCCTCACAGTACGAGGCCAGAACTCGAAATCACTACCTTCACACCGGGAAGCTAAGCAGACTCCAGTTCCCCTCAAAAGGACACAGATATGGATGCTTCTGAGCAGATTTTCATGTTCTCACCAGCTCATTCATATCTTCTTGCTATAATGATAGTGTAAAATGATGAAGCGGGTGGGCTGGGCAGATATCCTTAGAAAAGGAAAATGAAGATCGTGATCGGTGTTCCTTTTACCTTGTTCCCTTTAAGTCAGGGATATCAAACTCATTTTCACTGGGGGCCACATCAACCTCGCCGTTGCCTTCCAAGGTCCGAATGTAATTTTAGGACTGTGTAAATGTAACTACTCCTTATCTAGGGGCAAGGAGCTCGGCACTGCTGGGTAGAAACAAGATGCCGGGCCGGATAAAACAAGGTGGAGGGTGGGATTCAGCCCGCAGGACTCGTGTTTTGCCACCTGTGCTTTAAGTCATACTTGAACTAAGAAAATAAAAAAGAAAATCAGTAGTAGGAGAGATTACACCACCCGCCCCCAATATTCCAGCCTGCCTCTGTTCATGAAACCTCAAGACAGGGGCAATAATGGCCTATAGTCTTCATCATAGCCCTCCCAGATAAGTATTTTGATTCCATTTTTGCAGAGGAAGAAGTAGACGCTCCCAGAGGTGAAATAACCCAAGCCTTCTGATAAAATGGCAATGTTGAGATCATGGAACGAAGGTCCTACATCTTCCTCCACAACACTGTTACACAACTGAGAAGGTAGCCTATTTAAGGGATTTCACCAAACAAGCTTATGTGAGCTTCCAGTTATGCTGAAGCATGGAGACCCAGGGTGTCCAACCCACACATGGCCCACAGACCAACTGCATGCAGCCCAGGATGGCTATGAATGCAGCCCAACAAAACCGTAAATTTACTTAAAACTTTTTTTTCACTCATCCGTTTTCATTCGTGTTTATATATTTAACGTGTGGCCCAAGACAACTCCCCTTCCAGTGCGGCCCAGAGACACCAAAGGTTGGACACCCCGTAGAGCTATTTGTTTCAGAAGCATCATTTTGAAGAAGCAAAATTCACAACTGCATAATAGTTACGTCTCTTTTTTTTTTTTTTCAATCAGAAAGTAAAGTGAAATGGAATTCTGATTCTCTGATTCATGCCATGGAGAAAATTATTTTTTTTTTTAGAAAAAGCAAAAGGAATGATTTGTCAGCTGGGTGAACAAATACCTTCTAAGAGTCAGTCAATCAGCAATAATCTAATTGTTTTTTGTAAGTTCAAACTCTTACAAAATACAAAAAGCCCATCAATGAGGCAGATGTGCCTATTTCTGCTTAGTTTTTGGCTCAGATACCTGCTATGTCCCACAGTTATAAGCTTCACTTGAATTTCTTTGCCCTATCAGCTTTCATTGTAATTTAATACCTAGTTGACTCTAAATGTGCCCATTTCCCAAAAGCATCTATTTCTTGGACCTCAGACTCTGCACAATGCTAGGTATCAAAACTTCCTCTGCCACCCACTTACTTTAACCAAGATGAGGCCAGAAAGAGACAACAAATCTCAAAGTACACCAAAGCAGGAAATCAACTTATGCAATAAGACATGCCAATTTTAGAAACACGCTGCAATCTCCACTGAGACCATGATTTCTTAAATAAAAAGGTTTCACATTCATTCCTTTGGTAAAACTTCAAGGCTACCTTTTCCTACAAGAAGAGTTTCCCATTGACATCTATTAGAAAATCCGCAGGATTATGGGAGAAAGAAGCAAACAACTGAGAAAGCAATCAAGGACAGCAGCCTGTGCCTTCTCAGCAATATCAGCTGCTTATTTTCTCTGTAATGTCCGTGTAGAACATGGTAGACTCTTCTCAAACCTATGAGTGTTCCTCAATGCCTCTGGCCACCCTAGCTCTACTGGTTTTTCTTCTTCACCCTACAATATTTCACTGAATTTATACAAAGAAACATGTGCCATGTTCATAATGGAGTGGGGAAATTACTTTTCTATTGAGAAGTTATTCAACCTTTGCTCCAATCAATCACAATATCTTTCTTGGCATGGCCTTCAGAACCAGTTTGAGTTAACATGAAAAACAGTTCCATAATATAACTTTTTTTCCCATACTATAACTTTTTTGTGGCAGTAGCATTTCCCATGATGAGCATCTCCCACCTTCACCAGACTAATTTTGGCTAACTCTGGCCGAAATTCAAGTTCACCTTTTGAACAAAAGGAGGATATTAAGGTGAATGTACTGTAGATGCTGAAGGCAAATTTTAAAGGAGTTTCAAAAATATTCAGAGCAATTATAATAATATTGGAAAAAGTGTAAACATTTCCAAGATAAAGATCTGCTCCTCTTCCTCTTGTGGCAATCTGACAAGGCTCTATTTTTAAAGACTGTGTTTATTATGCTGAGTTCTTGGTGCTTATCTCTATCTGCAAAACTACTTTACCACATTTCCAAGAATAGATTGGTAATTCCCATGTCCTACCAGCATCACAATTCCAACGTAACATTCAAATCTTCATTCTGCCATCCCAGTGGTTATGTTATCCTCCTCACCCCCCAAATATCAGCTTACCTTTATCTAATACGCAGAAGCGGCACAATAAATAGTTGCAGAAGGAAGGAAGGGACTGTAGAAGGAAGGAATGGGTATTAGAAAGAAGCTGAGGTTCACAAAGCTCAAAGCAACCTTGCAACATGACCCAGCAAATAACTGGTCAAGTCAAACTCCAGCTCAGTCTTCTGTCTTCATTTTCTATCTTCTACGTCCTATTTTCTTATCAAAGTTTACTCATCTATGATCAAACATACTTGTTGCATCCCAAGTTCTCCCTGACCCCAGCACTGGAAAGAGACTTCTCCTTCTTCTAGCCCCAAGATTTTGTGGCCACCAATACTATGGCTCTAATCACATTTGGACTTACAATGTTTCACATCACACTATCTGTATAATCTTCTCCCAATAGATCAGTGGCTGCTATGGACTACTTTGTGTCCCCCGCCTCACCACCCCCCAAATTCACGTTGAGGCCCTAAACCTCATTATGACTATATTTGGAGATACGGATTTTATGAGGTTACGGTTAAATGAGGACATATAGATAGGGCCCTAATTTGATAGGTGGCCTTATAAGGGGAAGATCCAGTAACAAAATCGGTCAGCATGTTGATCTTGGACTTCCCAGTCTCCCTAACTCTGAATGAGTAATTTTTGTTATGTAAGCCACCCAGTCTATGGTATGTTCTTATGGCAGTCCAACTACACTAAGACAGATTCTGGTACCAAAAGTGGTCGATTCTGGCCACATCTCACAACCACCTAGGGGGCTTTATAAAATTCTGATGCCTGCACCCTACCATGGACCAGTAAAATCAGAAATGCTGGGGTAAAACCCAGGCATTGGTGTTTTTAAGTGCTCCCCAGATAATTCTAAGATGAGGCTAGATTTAGAACCACTGCATGAAACTTAAGTTTAATGAGGTGAGAGATCATGCCTATTTCATCTCTATTAGTCCTTCTAACTTCTGGCATGTGATAAATATGCAATAAAACTTTAATAAATGACATTTAAAAGTTTCAACCTTTGATAGTTACAGATATTCATTCTGTTAACAAGCATTTATTAGTTACCTACTACATACCAATCACCACACTAGGGAGTGTATATAAGACAAGGAAGTTTCCTTATCCCACAGCATAAACATTTAAAATGACATATTTCAATTAATCATGCTTAGTTAATACTTAGTTAACACATCCTTTAACCTGTAAAAACCTCTTAGTACCAGTTCTTTAGAAAAATACAATGAGGAATAGTAAATACTACATTCTTAATTTTTTTTTCCTTCAGTCTCTTTACTTAAACATGTAAAAATATAACTGGGGATGGTGGAGAAGGTTGTCAACATTCTTATTTGGGCACAGTTTTGTTTACTCCACTTGTATCAGGTATAAAGTAACATGTCTCACACATTTAACATCTATAAACCTAGAGATTTCTATCAATAAGCTATTAATACCCCTATATCAAAATAATGATAATAATCCAGTAAATGAAACATAAACTTGAAGCTACCCTTTCCTGTGGTAGAATTTCTGTGCTGAGTCAAGAACCCCTTGAGACCAATTCCAAGTATTTACAACCAAAAATTTAAGGAGTGAAGCAGCCTTAGCAGTTATCTGAAATATCTCACTCTCTCTGCCCCTCATCTTCAAACCTCAGATCACACCTTCTAGAATACTCTAAGGGCATGAGGTTGATGGCAAAGTGTAAAACCAGAAAGCAGTTGTACTACCCCCCAAATTCAACCCAGCTCTGTTTCCATAACAGGGCAGTGCATCCCTGGGCTTGGGGGGCAACGTCTTACTGTCTAGGTGTAATTAACTGTCCTATCCTTTCTAATCACCTAGTGTCCAATAGAGTTAAAGAATTGGGATCACACAAAAAATAATTACTGTTTACTGCCAGGTGGAATATTCCCATTTTCACTCCCTGATTTTCTTTATCTCTCACATGATTCGATATACACACATCCCATCTCTAGGTCTCATTTTATTTCTCAAGCAAAAAAAAAAAAAAAAAACCAACTCTAGAATGAAAGAAACTCTATACCCAGGTTATTTGATAGCTTGGTGTTTCTTTTTAATTCCAAATTTTTTTTTTTAATTTTTGGAAAGATTGGGGGTGGTAACAATAAGGAACGGCTTCCTATAAAACTGATGTTAAAGTGAGGTATGAAAAGTGAAAAAGAATTAGACAGACTTGGGAGTAGGGAAGAGAAGAAAAATTCCACAAAAAGCAGAAATAGCATGTCAAATTGCCTAGAGGCAAGATAACAGCACAGTTTGGCATTTGTTAAGTGTACCTTAAGCCAATGTTATTCATATTCAAACTGTTATACCACAACCCCACAACACTTTACATCTGGATGCTGTACACACACCTGTGTGTATGTGTGTATTTGTGAAGTACCCCTTCCTACCTGACCTGTCACTACACAAATCTCACTACCCAAACTAAGGTTCCTAACAGGTTCATATATATGTTTTAGGTGACAGCTGGTATCCCTCCTTTAGGAGAGAATGTAGAAGCATTTATACCTGCACCCTTCTCAGAACTGCCCTTGGACATGGTACCACTGTGTAGTCTTTGCTGATGCTGCGCCCTCTCCCAGCTCCTGCCACGGGAATTGACTGATAGCACAAAACCCTTGCCTCCAAAGCAGGACAGACCTTGTACTTTTTCGTGCACCACAGCTGTTTAGGCTGAGACAGGCTTTCCCTAAAATCATCTTGCTCAGCTTCCTCCCCTTCCCTCTCCTGTTCCCCTCACTCCACAGGTTTTCTTCCTAAGAGCGTTCCATTAATAAATCACTTGCATATGGTACCCAGACCTGGTGCCCAGATCTTGTTCTTTAATATCATGTCCAAATAAAAGGAACCAGGGCTTGTCAGAGAAACGACTAATTATATGGATGAGCCAGGATAGATACAAGAAATGCTTAATAATAATAATAATAATAATAATAATAATAATAATAATAATAATAATAGCAGGAGCACATCATAAGGACCCAGAAGCTAGTTTGTAGGAACTCTGACTGGCCAACTCTGGGAAAACGTGAGCACCAAAATACTTACATATGGTAACAAATTATAAACTACTGATAAAATAAGAATTAGTAAGTCCATACCAATAATAAACCTATAAATAAACAAGAAATACAGTGATCTCTTGCTAATGGCAAAATGTCAACCACCTAATTAATACATATGGAGAGAATACTAGAGGTAGAAAATCATTACTTTGCAACCATCACAGAAAAGACTAAATAAGGCAAAAATCATCAGTGGATGATGAATCAAAGGGGAATTTTTGATGAGAAAAGAACTTTTGCAAGGTCTTAAATGATCTGACCACAGATAACTTATTAATTGCAAGACAGGAAAAACATATCAAAAAGAACTGAACGAGAGCTTGACAGCACGACCGAAATTCACACCACGCGTGAGAGCCAGAGGCACTTCATGTGCCTCGTGCCCCCAGGTATGACACTCCGAGACAGAAACATCGCCACTTACACAGCACCTGGCTGAGATTGCATAACCTCAGTCTAATCAAGAGTCAGATAAACAGAAAATGAGGTACATTCAACATGTCACTTCCTTACCTAAAAACTTGCAGTCTTCCCATTGTTCTGAGAATGAAATTCAAAGTCCTTGAACTGGTTTGCAGGACATTTCATAACTGACAACTCAAATCCTCCAACACCACAGCAAACGCTCCCCTTTGATCTCGACTTTCTTCTGCTTTTTTTGCTTAAGACAATGGTTTTCATCTTTCCAAGAACCACCCATTAGCGGGTGGTTAAATTAATCTAGTGAGAGAAACAATGTATTTTCTAGTGCAAACACACTCTGAGTTTAGATATATACAAAGTGTAGAAGTTAACCAGATTTTTAATTCTACTAATACCATGTATGTCTACCTCTGAGAAGATCCTGTGGAGGTATAGAAGTAATCACAAAATCAAAAATTTTTAATTACCTACATAATCTTTTACATATTAATTGCATGATCCTCAGAAAAAGGTTCTTCAAATCTGCTTACGTGTCTAATTCAAAAATTAAAAATTGCCAGTAAATCTAAGAGCTAGTACCCCTAAAGCTAATCCACCCACACCCCCACTGGAACCACTAAAGGAATCCGTGCAACCCTAAAACTCCAAGAGCTACCATAATGATGCCCTCCCAAGGCACATATACCTTCAACATCTATGATGTTGAATACAGTGTCGTAAAATTCCTCACCTCACCTTCCACCCCCTGAGCCCTATCACTGTCCCATCATTATCCCCTAATTAGATCTCTGGGACAGGGATGGGGACACACACACACACTCTTGATATAAGGAAACCTTCCATGCTGTCATTGCCCTACTACACAAAAGTTTAAAACAAATCCACATTAATTGACAGGGGGAAGGGCAACTTGCTACCCTGTTAAGAGAGACGTGGAAGAAAAAGGAGCAAGGGATCTCTTCTAGTTATTAGAGAAAGACAAAATGATCAGGCCCAGATTCCTGAGAGTTGTCATCTGGGTAGATTATCATGTCAGAAATTTATCTGGATCTGAGACCAGCAAAGGCCTAGGCCAGTGTCTTTCAGTCATAGCACTGGGCTGTTTTACAACGTGTTAGGGGCAGTCTAACTTAGAGAATTTTGTTGAGTAGAGAGAGAAATAATTTCTGACCAGTGCAAAAGATAGCCCCAAAAGATTGTAGTTTATGGTCCTGTTTTAAATAAACCAGTTTTCACCTAAGCCAGTTATCTATAAAATTCTCTATTTATCTAGTTTCTCAATTGTTTTCTGAACTGTTTTTTACATTTTACTGGTTCCCTCTCTAGTTAACAAGTTGAAGAAAATCTTCAAAACATATTTGCACTAGTAAATAATTTCGCATAAGTAACAAATAATTTTACCTTTATGAAAATTCTACTTTAACAAGCATTACTTTTAACATTGTTTCTAGAGATGATCGTAGGTTATACATTCAAAATAAATCACCTCTTAAATTTTCAATCACATACATTTGACTGAATTTTTTAAATATATAATATTTATAGAAAGAGCTATAAATTGGTAAAGAAAACTATTAACTTGGAGTAAGAGTCATTATGCTTAAGTCCTACTAAAGAATAAGCTACACTGTATATTTCTCAATAATTACTATGCAATCACAGGTCTCATTTACAGCTAAAGATGTAGAGAATCTCTTCCAGAAATAGGAAGAAGACTAGAAAACAAAGAAAATAAAGCTGAAAGATCAGTCAATAAAACTGGGAGAGTTCAGAACAACGGTTCTCCTCTCCTCTGCATATTATACCATCTGTGGACTATTTTAAAGTGTCAGAGACTTGGGAATACAACCCAGACACTAGTGCTTTTTTAGAAATGTAATGTCTCTCCACTCCAATCAAATAGTAAGAGAAAATAATGAACATCAGCTGTAAGTTTATAGCTGATAAACTCAGAAAGAGTGGCATTATTACCTCCATATTAACAAAAAGGAAAATAGTTTAAATAAAACTACATACAAAGTAAGTATGTAACCTACACTTCTTTGCTGGGTTCCGAGTTTAAGAAAAATTGACACTACAGTTACTTAAAAGCTACTGCCAAATGAAGATCAAACCTGTATAAAGATCTCAAAAAAATGTAATATAAACCAGTGGGGAAATAAATTTTGCTATCTAAGCTTCATTTAGCATAACTATCTACTCAGTAAGGGCACATACCATTCATTGTGGACTCTAAAAAGCAAAAGAAATATCAAAACGTGAAGCTCTGCTTCAACTTATGAACCAACCCCTCCCCAAAAGGAGGCTTCAATACATTCAATATTTTTTACTTTAACCAGATAAAGAATTTTGTTTAAAATCTTTCTTCTCTCTGACTCCCCTTTCTCACTTTCCATCCCAATCTTGTTTCCATCCCCACTTCTAAGTTTCCAACGATCTGGTCATGAAATTTGACTATTACCCTCCACCCAACTGCTAAAGTAAAATGGCTAAGGAATTATCCTTATGCCTCCGTCTCCCTCCCCACCCTTACCCAGTGCAGCAGCAAGTCTTGTCAGTCTCTACCATCTTTAGCCTAAGACTCCCCCACAATGCACAACACTGCACCCAGGGCAGGAAAGACATAAATCATATTAGGCCATAATATAACTTTAAAATTATTTTATACCCTCCTTCAAAGCCTCCAAATGCTTTATCATCATAGCCCTAAAGCCCCTGCAGCACCTAGCTCCTACCTACTTTCCCAATATCTTTCCTTATGATCTCCTCCGCATTCTGGCCTGCATTCCAGTCAAGTATTTTAAGCATCTACAACACTGACTGCCTGGCATGTTCTTTCCCTACCTCTTCCCGTGACTACTTATCCTTCAGATTCCTATTCAACTGACACTTCCTCAAGGAGTGCTTCACTGAGCACTATTTAAAGTAGGCCTCTCTTCACCATCTACCATAGGACACTGCTTATCTTCTTCAACATGTTAATCACAATCTTTAAGTGTGTGTCTAAGGTGGGGGAGCGAGAGTTGTCTTCTTTCTTCTACCACCAGAATACATGCTCTGCTCCCAGCAGGGATCTTGTTTGTTCTATATACCAGTTTCCTAGGGCCTAGAACAATACATGACATATAACGGGCACTCAACAAGTAATTGTTTAAGCAATAAATACTCAAATGAAGTCTACACCTACAGCACTAGACCGAAAAAGAAATTATCTGAGTTCTATCCAGACTTCGCTCTTCCAGCAATTAGGCTGTGTGGCCTTGAGCACACCAAGACTGGGAATGAGTTAAGAGACTCTGGACAGTAAGAGACAGTAAGTATGAAGATTTTTTTTCCCTAAATTTCCCTGTCTGTCTAAATTCAAGAATCAAGACACATGAAAGCCTGTAACCTGAGTTTCTCTCATCTGTGTGAGATTACTATGAATGTCACTTCCGGCTCATATATAGGCTTCGATCTACTTCCAACCTGAACTTCCCATTCCCATCCCTCACTGACATTTCCTCCTGCTCCCACCAACCAAATCAAAGTATTCACCCTGCAACCAAACGTCACACCCTGCACTTTCCTGCCTACACATTTGTTCATTCTGCCACATCTTTGCCAACTGCAACTAGAAATGCTATCTTTCAAGGCCCAAATCAATTGTTAACTGCTCCCTAAAGTCTGGTCCAATCACCTGGTCCAATATTGATATGATCATTACATGGTCTGGAAGTTCTTTTATGCTCCAAATTCTTTTCTCCTGTTTCCTAATCTATAAAACAGAGATCATAGTATCTACCATACCACGCTATTGTTGACTAATTGAGAATACATAAAGTGTTCAACAAATGAATTGTCAGTTACATATATTTTTCTTTCTCCTTGAGGTCTAACAGAGTGACCTTTTCATTTCTGAATCTCCAAAAGTTTGAATCCATTTCTCCTTCCAATGCCTTGTGTTTTCACATGCGTAAAATAAAGGTAATGGACTAGAACAATTACCATTCCCTCCAAAACTGACGTTCTCCTAACTACACTTCTACATAAATAGCCTAAAGCAAAGACACCACAGGTGAGCTTCCTTAAAGAAGGGATTCGAGGGGAACTGAAACTACAGTTGCGGGTGGAAGCACTTAAGTTAAAATAACGTTGATGACGACTTTGGTGATTCTTTCCAAAGCAACTGCCTCTTGTCACAGTGATGGATCCTTTGTACTGTTGAGCTGCAGATATTTAAAGGAGTCTGTGCCCCAGAAGGGCGAAAAAGAGAATGAGGCTCAAGGACCCTTCCGCATTAAGGAGGAAAATGTTTGTAAGCCACAAAGGTTCTAGAGCTCAAACAAGAAGCCCAACACCTTTACCTAATACTAATCCTAATCACAAGAAGCGGGGAGACAACCTGTGGCGGCGGGAAGAAAATGGGGCTGGCCAAAAACCCTAAGCAGCGTGGTAGGGGGGACGGGACGCCTGCGGAAGCGGTGCAACCTCAGAGCTCGGCATTTTTCCTAGGCCGGCCCCCAGCCCGCAGGCCCGCGGTTAGAGCCCCGGGCCGAGACTCTCCAGCAACCCCTGTTCCAGCCCTCGTACCTGCCGGGTCGAGCGCCATATCGGCCACAGAAGAACGCAGCCGCGTGGCCACTCCCGGGCAGGGGCGGGGAGGGAGGAGTCTGGGCACGGCTGCACGTGCTGCGGCCCAGAGCTTCCCGCCGAAGGAGGAGGAGGAGGAGCGCAGTGCCCTTCTCAAAGCGCAGCCGACTCCTTGCCCTAGTCGCTACTTCCGCCGCCCAATGCGCTTGCGCTCTCCCGGCCCCGCCCCTAATCTTGTAAAGAGTGGAACGGACTTAGCAGAGGGAAATGACCGGGAAGGGGGCGTGGCTGTGCGCGTGCCTGGGGGAGGAGCCGACTTAAACACTCGCAGTCTTGCTTTGGACGGAGCCCGAGTTCCGGTGGACCGGCTGAAGCTGTGGGCCTTTGGGACTGCGACTCCCTTAGTAACTCGGTCTAAATGTAAGCCCCACCCGCCACACCCGCTTTGGGAGAAAACAAATGAATCATCCTGTCCCTTTCTTTTTTCTTCGTTAATGTTCATTCATTTATAAATGTCTATTTCATGTTTGCCAGGTTCCAGCCGTGGTTTTGAATACTGCTGGAAAATAAGGTCCCCACATGCTCGAAGAGCAACGCGTTGGAAGGGGAGTCAGATACAAGCGACACACTGTGATAAAAATAGCCTAAAGCAAATGTGATAAAAGCCACGTTCGCGAGATAGGCACAGCTCATTACACCATGAAGGTGGTACGTGTGCCGTGTCATTATTTCTTTACCAAATCAGCAGCCTGTGGCTCCCTTAGAGATTAAAATTTAAAATTGGGCGCTAGGGGTACCTCTGTTTAGTGAAATAATATCCTCCGGGCGTACCGTCCGATTTGGGTGATGGTTCCAAGTCCCAACCCTGATAAAGCTGTATGTTTTGTGAAGAAAATGAAGTAAGGTGGTAACCATCCTCCTTAAGAACCCCAATTACCCTCTTCTCAATAGAAGAAACTTTTCGGTGACAATTATGCCCATTTCCACTCACAACCAGCTTTCAGAAATGCTTCCTTGTCATTTCCACGTTTACCTAGCTCGAGCCTCCAAAGGGTGACGTGCAGCCGGGGACAGATGGGACAGATGTTAGAAAAACAAGGAGCAGCTGCTTCTTCCCTGCGAGGGATTTAGGGCTTTCAAAATGATCTCCTCCCCACCTACCTGCAGTCCCTCCTCCCCTGCTGCTGCTTCCGCCTGGTCAGTTGGCAGAAAAGCTGACGCAGTTGAGCAGGGCTGGGAAAGTGGGTCTCTGCTCAGCAGGTCTTCCGTTTAAGGGCCTATTTGGGCATAACGGCCCTTATTACAGCTGTAGGTTGAGGTGCCAAGGTGAAGAATTAATGTTTCATTCAGCCAGGCAGGAAATCGGATCCTTTTCCTTGTGTTTTATAAATGTGCTTAGAAATACACCAAATTTCATTCTGGTGCCCCTTTTATTTATCTGGAGGTGAAGGATTTAATTTAAAAAGTAAATGTATTTGAGGAGATGATAACAGGGTATAAAAACACAAGTCAGACGCACAGTTAAGTAATTACAAGAAATCTTCCTATGTGGAAAAGAGCATCATAGTAAAGGATCTTCCTATGTGCAAAAGAGCATCATAGTAAAGGAGAAACTTGGAGAGTTTTAGTCAAAAACATAGGCACCAACACCTGTATCTGCATCACAACCTATTCTCTTTCTGACTTAAATAAGTTCTGATGTTTCTCTGCACTTTAGTTTCTGATTTGCAAGGTTGTTGCGAGACATAAATGTGATATCATATAACACTGTTGTAGCAACTGAAGACCACTTCTATAGTTTTTGCCATACTGAGTATCACTTGAACCATTATTATTTGATATTTTTTTATTTAAATCAACTCACATTTTTAAAAAAAGAACTTAAATAGGCACTATCCACTTTAGCCTTATTCGAAGTAATGATATCTCTTAAATCCTGGGTTTTGCGTGTCCCATAAAATCAACTGCTAGCCATGTCACATTATGAGAAGCACTAGGGAAAGTTGCACTTCAGTGCTTGGTATATAATAGTGCATTACATTACTTTACCTCTCCTCTCTACGTGAAACTACATCATTTAGGGGCAAAGTCTTTACAGTCTAACTGGGAAACTAAGTCATTTCTTAAAAAGTCAAATCATAGAAATTTAATTGTCAATTAAAAGCAGAAGAAATTTCCTAGTATATCACATTATTAATAGACAATTCTTTAGACAATAATTGCAATAGGCACATAAAGAGAAAGGAGAACACCTTGTCCTGGAAATTAGGAACTATGTATTATCTAAGCATGATCCCTAGGGCTCAGACAATATCTGTCACCTAAATGCCCCACAGTGGCCTTCACAGAGGATTAAATGCCAGGATGGTTAGGAAAGACTTCAAAGATGTGGTAGAAATTATGGTTGGCCTTGAAGGATGGGTAGCCTAGGTAGGCAAAGAAGAAGGCATGTCACACTAGGAGAAAAACAAGAACAAAAGATCTGAGATGTTCGTGGATAGGTGTTCTAGGATAAGCGGGGCATGGAAAGGCGGTAGGGAAGAAATGGAAACATGGGAGTGAAAAGCACAGTGCTGCATGGTAGGCATGTGGAGGGCAATGCTCAAAAACACTTTAGCCCTGGCTGGTGTGGCTCAGTGCATTGAGTGCCGGCCAATCAAAAGGTCACTGGTTCGATTCCCAGTCGGGACAAATGCCTGGGTGGCAGCCCAGGTCCCCAACTGGGGGCATGCAAGAGGCAAGGGATGGATGTATCTCTTGCACATCGATGTTTCTCTCCCTCCCTTTCTCTAAAAATAAATTTTAAAAGTCTTAAAAAAAACAAACATTTTAATACTTTGAGGATTTGGAAAACTAGGATAGATGAAAATGAGACTGAAATTTCAGAGGGGACCAGATTCCCAAAGCCTTAAACATTAAGCTGAAGAGTGTTTAAATTTGTTACTATAGGCACTCGGGAACTGTTGATGGCTAACAAATAGAAAAATGGCACTGTGGTCAAAGTGATGTTTTCTAAAGACTTTCTGCAGGATAAATTTAGGTGGTGAAGAGAGATCCAGGAGGCCATTGCAATAGTTCAGGCAGGATTGGAAAACAGTCTAAACTCAGATATATAGAAAGGTAAAAAGAAAGGATGAATGTAAAAGTAATTGCCAAGGGAGAATCTAAACTTTATCATTGAACGTAGGAGACTAGAACAAGGAGTCAAGAATTTCTAGATGATTCCATTCCTAGGCAAATATATACAGACACATGAGAATATCATGGCAATGCATCCATACTTGCTTCAACATCTGCCCTTGATCCTCATTACTGGGTCAAACCAGTTAGGAGAAAGTTGCAATAATACAAGTGAGCAAGGATGATGGTTTGTCAACTGCAGAGGATATGAAATGAAGGCAGAGTAAGCTATGCAGTATATAGACTAGACATGAAAAGATATGTATTTATATGGATTTCTTAGTCTAATATCCAAGGACTGTGCAAGTACAAATATCTAAGTTGTTTATCAAGTCAATTCTGATTATACCTATCATTTCTTTTTGCTCTATGTTGATATCCAATTGGTTATTTTAAAATATTGAGATGGTCAGTCAGCCCCTACTTGCTTCTAACTCTGCCCATTAAAGATTTTCCACCTATGGCTCTGCTCTGCCTTATCTTGTAGCCAATGAGAATCAAATTTGGAAAAACATTAGAATCCCCCATCCCTACCAGCAGATGGAATTTGGAACTAACTCCTAGCTCGAAGATCACTATCCAAGGGGCCCTACTGGCTCTGTCTGCTTTCTGAGCTCCATGATTTAGCCCCCAGCTCCCCATGGCCTGTACCGTCTCTGATTTGAATGGGCTTCAGTTCAGGCAGACACATATTAGTTTGCTAATCTGCCGTAACAAAGTGCCACAGACAGCGTATCTTAAACAACAGAAATTTATCTCCTCACAATTGGAGGCTAGAAGTCCAAGATCATGATGTCTGCAGGTTTGGTTTCTTCTGAGGTTCCCTCTCCTTGGCTTGTAGATAGTCATCTTCTCTCTTTTTCTTCATATGATCTTCTCTCCATCTATGTCTGTGTCCAAATTTCCTTTTTTTTATAAGGAGACAACTCATATTGGATCAGGGCCTACCCTAGTGACCTCAATTTAACTTGATTACCTCTTCAAAGGCTCTATCTCCAAATAGTCATATTTCAAGTAATAGGCTTAGAACCTCACCATACAAATTTTCTGAGACAAAATTCAGCGTACAACAACAATCTATTTTTTTTTTCTTTTACAAGGACTAGAAACCTTCCCTGAATCCCAAATCACTTGGCTAGAGCCCTGACAACCTGCCTAACACCAGTCTTTCCCCAGAGGGAGATACTTCGTCCCTGTTTTCCTGGTGTTCGAATAGGGCCTGCTTCAATATGGATGAAAGCACCCGGTCACTTCAACCAGCTCCTGTCTGTCCCTCATCACCCACACCCAACGGACCACAACCATTACTCAGTTCTTCCTTAATATATTTTTATTTCATCTGACAACCACACTGTCATAGCCATTCCATCCAAGATCTATCAGCAACAGCCTCCTAACTTTATCCTCGTTCCTCCTGTCATTCTTTCTAATTCAGTTGACCCACAACAGCAAATAGGACCATAAAATTTCTTATATAAAATCTCTCAGTGGCTCCCCATGTAAATAAACTCCATACCCTCCCCTTTAACAAGGTTCACAAAACTTTTTATAAACTAGTCCCAGCTTACTACCTCGCCCTTTCCTAACCAGCCCCCTGCACTCAGTAATTGCTACTACATGAATTTAGTTGCAATAGTTTATTATGAAGACTTTTCTGTGCAAAAACGGGTAAAATTCTGTGTTTAAAAACTGGAGTCACTGTAGAAAGAGCGTGTAGTGGAATGAAAGGGCCTTTGAAACTAACCAGCTAAAGTCCAGTTCCCCTCCCCTTCTTTTACTTTTCAACGTTTTTTGCTGAGATGTAATATATACAGAAAAGGGCACAAATCTTTGCACAGCTGAATGAGTTTTTACATATGTGTGCATTTTTGAACTGCTATCCATGTCAAGATATAGAACATTTCTAGTCATACAGAATGTTCCTTGATATCCACTTACTTCTAGTCAAACCTCACCCAGCAAAAGTAACTACTCTCCTGACATCTATGAGAACTGATTCATTCTGCCTGCTTTTGAACTGTATATACAAGCAATCATATGTATCTGGCTTCTTTGGCTCAACTTAATAGCTATGAGACTCCTCAATGTATCTGTGTAACTGTGAGACTCATTCATGTATCTACATATTGCTTTCCTAACTTACATTTGGTAAATCATTTGTCCTCCGCAGCCTAGTTTCCTCAATAACATCGTCCTGCAGATATACAAATGCTGAATGTGGTTTCTGGCAAACAGTAGGCTGTTCATAAATTCTAGCTATTCTTACTGTGATAAACATCTTTTGCTTTTAAGAAAACTTTTGCTATTATTACACTATATTCAGGTTTGTTTGTTCTGTTGTTGTTGTTGTTTTATGTGATAATTCAGAGCTACCCTGCCTTCAGGACTGAAATGTAGGTAACAATATGTTTAAATCAGGATTATGTGAAACACCCTTCAAATGAACAAAGGAGATTTAACAGTGTGCCCTATCACTTATCAGGTGAGAAAAAAAAGTGTGAAAAAATCACCTCTCACCTCTGCAGAAGGCTTTCTATATTTCATGTTTTGTTTTTACTGTGTATTATTTTCTGGGTGGCCTCCTTCGAGACAGACCACAGTTTTCTCTGGGGTCAGAGACTTAGTTCTATTAAAAAAAAAAAAAAAGAGGGAGAGATAATAATAAAGATAATGAAAATACTATGACATGACTTTTATTGGAGTCCTGTTACCCTGGTCTTGTGCAGACGCTATGATACTTTGTAGAATTTCTCACAGGAGCTGAAAAACTTAACAAAAACAGCGGTTCTTTTTGTTGTACACTGAGTCTGAAACGTTAGTGACATTCAGCTAGATGGCCAGCTGCACTGAAAATATCTCAAGGATCTTTTGCTTATTTAGAGAAAATTAAATCAAGTCAGTGAAAACTTGTAGTGCCCATATGCCTCTGCACTATGAATCTGACAGAGGGTCAACTTTCTGAATTCATCACCCACTCCTCCCCCAAAGTGGAGAGCCTACTATGTGCCATGCACGGTGCTGAGTCCTGGGGAGACGAAGACAAATAAGATGAAGTCTCTCTCCTTAAGGAACTTGGAATCTAGAGAGAGAGAGAGAGACAAACATATGGACAGGAATAGAGTCCAACATGATAGAAGATGATGTGGGAATCTAGAGGAAGGAAAAATTCATTCATATTACAGAAGTCTTTATATAAGTGCTTGTATTTAAAGTAAGTCAGGAAGGATGGTTAGGAAAGCAATATGTAGAAAGACGAATGGAGCCTGACCGACAGCATGCTAGTGTACAGAACAGGTCTAGGACAGCCATCACGAACCACGAATGTGGTTGAAATAACTAGGTTGACCACTATTATTTGAAGCCATATAGACAAGACCCAAGAGGGGAAAACAGTTGAATGCTGAGAATTGCTGTCAAGTTGCAGTGCTTTCTCACCAGCGCTTTCCCCAGACAAAACGACCCCACAGCATTGAATCTGGTATCTTTGTAACAGACAGGAAGGAGTAAGTCCCAATGAAGAACTGCCACAAATTCAGGCCTTGACCTCTGTAAAGAAGAGTGCCTACCCTAATATATTCCATTAACTGGATTCTAGTTCATGGATTCAGTGATTCCATGACATTCCATGACAAGGCATGGATGAAAGGTTTCCTATAGAAATGAGGTATTTATGTTGCCAAGCCACAGGACTCTCTGCTCTTTGAGGGGAGAGGCTTTGCTTAGGCACATTTGCAGCCTAATGTTTGTTGCGTAAGTCCCTGTTAATGAAGAATGCAAGAACACCATGTGGAACTTATGTGGGTCACATGGTCCATTGATTATTTCTCCTTCGCATCACCTCCATTCTCCTTCCTGTCACCAGCTCTGCCTTAATTTAGGCTCTGTTGTCCTTTTTGATTTTGGCTAAAGGCACTTCTAGACTTGACATCCTTTAAGAGATGTTTTCTGGCCCAGGCGCCGTCTTATGTAGAATGCGCGTAACACATTTCTGGCATTATCTGCTTGGCATCTTGCTCTTCCTGAGGAAACTGCCCCTCCCCTTCTTTATTATATGGTTTCTCCCAGTGTCCTCACACCCTCACATGACACCTCTCTTTAACCATACTCGTTTGTCCAAGCATGGGTGTCTGACCTAACACTGGCCAATGAAACTCTGCCCTAGGAAATATTAAATACAAGTCTAAGTATACCAGCCAGTTCGTCTCCTGAGGCAGAGATTATAAAACGCAAAATGTAAAAGCCAGTAAGAGACAAGTTTTATACCATGTAGAGAAAGCTATCTCTAAAGAGAAAGAAAAGGTGATGCCCAACCAAAGAGAAACAGAAATTCGAGATTGAGAAAATCTTGGTGGAGTTTGAACCTCTGGTCACAGGTATTCTTTGTAGGCTTCAACCCTCATTGTGTAGGTGCATCTGGCAGCATCTTGCACCTTGCATCTGCCCCTCTTACACTGCTGTATGGAACACCCCTGGGGACCCTCTCAGCTGTCACACACATACAACCCACAAGTGCAGGGGAAATTAATCATACCTGTGGGAACATCTTGGTCAACAGTGAGTGGAATCCAATGGATAAACGAGTCCTGCTTTGTATTTCCTGGGAAGGCGGTTCCGAAGCACATTTTGTAAGACACCTCCAAAGGCCTCAGGGTGCCCAGCCCTAGTAACCCGTGAAATGGACAACTCAATAAAACGTCTAAGTATTTGTCTTTCCCTCCTCCCCTGTTTCGCTCTGCCCCCATCCCTCACTCTTGCTCCCTGGGATCATATTCCAAGACAATCCACTTGCACACAATTTGGGCTAAACCTACTTCTCTTTGTTTCTCATTTCTGTTTTAAACTGATTCAAGTGCTTGCTTTCAAAGACATTGTCCCAATTAACACAGATACCTGCAATGGTTCCCTCACTGACCATAGACTAAGATCATATAAGCAACAGAACTGAATGGGAATACACAGAAATCTGATCCAGAGTTTGTGTGCTTTGCTTCTCCAGTGCTGTGTAAATGTCTGTCACCTTCTCGAAAACTATCAAGTTCTCTCTAACTGTGCACAATGCCATTGGGAATACACAAAAATCCAGGGCCAAAAATCCCAGCCTACTGTCTCCAGTATCACGCCAGTCCACTATTTGCCTGTTTCTGTCCTGTCGTGAGATGTGTCTAGATACCACATTTTATTTCATTGTCTACTGTTGAATTTTAAGGTTGTTTGTAATTTTTCTTTTAAAACCAGCACTGAGATAAATATTCTAAAAAGAAAACTTTCACCTCTAGTTTTGTTTATTTCTGAAGGCTGATTCCTTGAAGTGGAATTATTGTGCTAACTACTGTGGATTAACTGTCAACAATGCAAAGTTGTTTTAAATACATTTGCTAATCCCACACGAATAGGTATATGGATACAACTTAGTTTTTATTAGTAGTGATAAATATTTTATGTGCTTGACATACTTTTTATTGTCCCTCTATGAATTATCTACATATTCTTTTCCATTTTGAATTGACTATTATTTTTCTTACTGATTTATATAGTCTTTCTATATGAAATCTTTTTCTATCCTGTTTTTGATTTTTATTGTACTTGCTTTTTCTTTTATTTTTATTAGTAATGATTTGATAGTCTTATATACGTATGGAGTATTTTTCTTTTTTATTCCATTATTTAATACTTAGTAAGAGATAACCCATCCTATCCTCTATATTTTTTTCTTCTGTTTTCTGGTTTGTTTGTTTTTTAATAGATTGCTAATTACATCTATTTTCTTTCCTTCTTCTTTATTTCATTTTATTAGGGTGGGAATTGAATATCTAACTTAATTTTTCCAAATAAATAATCAATTTTTCTAACACTATATTTCCAGAAAGATTTACTAACTACCCTACCTACTTTTCCCTTTTTAGTTCTTCTTCTTCTTTTTTAAACCTTAGATCTATTTCTAGGCTGTTTATCCTCTCCATCTACCTGCCCATTTCTGTGACTGTGCCATGGTCTTCTCATTTCCAACTAGCTCTTAAGTGCTGAATAGGTAAAGTAAAGGTACAAATGATATATTTTTTTTCATCCAGTATGCAACCCGCTTCAGTGCCCGCAGCTTACAGGCAGAGGCCAAGCAATGGTTCAAGACCACAGTTTACTCTGGCATGGGCCACAACGAGAGATCCGGGGGTTAGGCAGGTGGGCCTGCCTTAAATCCAGACCCATGCATTGCAAATTATATTTTCACCTCTTCCGATTTCAGGCCATGTCTCAACACATTCGCCCATTGGACTTACTGAAGGCCCAAGACAAGATCTGTGATTGGTCAGGGGCTGGACAATAAGCAGTGTCAACTGCTCTGTCCTTCCTGTTCTGTGCATGCTGGTTCCTAGTTTGTGAGCAGACAGATGAGGGATGGGCTATGAGAGCCTGTAATCCACTCTCCAGGTTCAGCTAAAGAATTCTGACCTCCCATCCTTGGTTGCAGAGCAGGTTTGTATTTATTCAGTACAAACCAGCTGGATCCCTAGGAAGCAGACTTTGAGGTGGAGATTAACACAGAGGAAGTTTATTAGGGAGTGCTCTGGTGGTCAATACTTCTGGGAAAAAAAGGGAGAGAAACAAGGTCAGGCAGATGGAGAAGGTGAGCTCTGGTGTAGTCCTAACAAGAACTTAGCCAACTCTCCAAGGAGCTCTGAAGCTGGGATGGCCCTTTAGGACTGTCCTGAGTTGGGGCAAGTAAGCTAAACTTTATACTCCTGCACTGACCGACCAACTGATAGAAGGCTACGCTAGGAAGGGGCATAGCCTTGAGTGAGGTATGTCACTTTGGTAGAAGCTGTAGCACTAATGGTAATTGCAGAAACATAAATTTGTGAGATTCATTCATTATTGTGTGTCCCTCTCTACATCATAAGCTCCAGGAGGTAAAGGACCATGTCTGTGTTTAATCACTATTGTAGCCTCAAAGCATAGCAATTTTTAGTTGTTGTTGAGTTCCTGGCACATACAAAACACTCAATAAATAAATGCTGGATAAATAAATGACTAGAGGAGGCAGTATTACCCTCATTGTCTATAGTTTACAATGAGGAGGGGGACATAAAGATATGGCTAATAAATGGCAGAGCTGGGATTTAAATCCACATCTCTTTGGTTCCAGAGGCCATGCTCTTTCCACAGTGATAGTGTTTAGTCAGCACAGGCTGGGAAAACAAAATGCCATAGACTGGTGGCTTAGACAAAAGAAATTTATATATTCTCACGGTTTGGAAGCTGGAAGTCTAAGATCAAGGTGCCATCAAAGTTGATTTCTGATAAAACTTCTCTTCCTTTCTTGTAGAGATGCCTTCTCTCTTTGTCCTCACAGGGCTTCTTGTCAGGACAGAAAGACAGACAGACAGAGAGATCAAGAGAGATTGATCTGGTGTCTCTTCCTCTTCTTATAAGGACACCAGTTCTATCAGATAAAGGCCCACCCTTGTGACCTCATTTAACCTTTATTACCCTCTTACAGGCCCTAACTCCACTTGTGGTCACATTGGGGGCTAGAGTTTCAATATATGATTTTGAGGGAACACAATTCAGTCTATAACAGAAAGACTTCCAGGGTTTATTATAAAGACACAAAGATTTATGGGGATCTACCCTAGGCAGTATTGTGTGGCTCTCCAAAGCCTTCTGTACTCTTGTTATTAAAGTAATGCTGCCATTTATGCCCAATTACATGAGAAATAAGAGAAAAATAGAAAAATGTTGAAATGAAAAGCATGAGAAACTCTAAATTAATAGACAGTAGTACTTCAATACTAGGATTATTTGGTTCTTTCCTAATTAGAGACTCTAAATTGCTGCCAGACCATGAAGCACTTTCTTAATCACCTTTTACACCAAATTATGACCCACATTTTCTCCTTAGAGATATTTGGCTTTCAACCTTTCTTGTATTTTGCAATAGCCGTGGTCTTCGGAGTCCATGAGAGTCCATCTTCCATATTTGGGCTAGTTTTCATCTTAAGAGGAAAATAGGGCCTTGTCACTTCCTTGCTTAACCATTCCCTACAATCTCACTTTTCCCTGCAGCCGTGTTTCTAAAACTTCACTGTGTGTCAGAATCACCCACAGGGGTCATTAACGTACAGCTTGCTACGCCCCACCCCCTTCTAGAGAGTTACTGATTCCAGATGAGGCCTGAGAATTTCTAACTTATTCCTACGTGATGCTAATGTAACTGATTCTGGGACCACTCCTTGAGAATCGTCGCCCTGCAGGTAAGGCTAACCATCGCTCTTGTCTCTATCTGGGTCCACTTGGCTTATCCCTCTCCATCGCCATCCTGTATGTACCCCACCTCCTAGACCCAGTATGTCTTACAACCTACCCATATATTTCCACCATACCTGGGACACTTCAGACACTGTCATAATTCGTGTCTTTATATTCTGGCAAAGTCAATTTCCTACCCAGGTCACATGTCCCTCCTCTCTACAGCCTTCTCTTGCTCTCTTAGTATTGTAATGTGACTCCACATGCTGTGTTTGTATCTCATTTTATATTAACGCTTTCTTTTGACTGTTTCCAAGCCTTTCTCCTTCACTAGACTATGGGGTTTGGCTTTACAGGGACCACATGTCACTTCCTTTTACATTTTGCATGATTCACGTAGTGCCTGGGAAGAATAGCGGCTTTGTATATGTTGAATTTGCTTTTAATTTAAAGTGATTCAATTTAATCATTCATAAAAGGTTTAAACTATTTGTGAGATAAGATAACTCTGACATTTCATAAGATTCCTTTCATTCTGTTAGGATCTGAGACCCAACCAGAAAGCATTTCAATTTCAGCAATTGCCCATAGCTTCCCTTACTCATTAGCTGTTACTTTCGGCATGTGTACGTAGCTGACCTCTACTCCAGTTCGGTGACAAGGCTCTTGTCCGGCACCCTCCAGCATTCTCTTTGGCTTGCACATTTGCTTCTTGAAGTTTGGACTAGATCTCAGCTCACTGGAGGGTTCCTGGACTCTACTTCCTACCAGAATGCCACAGTCACTCTGCTTGATCCATTTGGCTCACTGAAACTGGTTGGAACCACTAGACTATGGTCCACTCAGCTGCACTTACTGTAATATGGAGAGAGGCTTCTGATTGGACCTCGCTCCTTACCTTCCCTTTTCCCTAGTGCCCACTCATCAACACTTTTCCACTAGCCCTGACTCATTATTTCACTATTCTTCAATTCATTCTTCTATTAATTCTTTGACTTAGGGTTTGCATGAGACAGAGGGTTTAAGATCATCTACTCTACTTCTGCTTCAAACTATTTATTATTACATCCTGAAACTGTAAAGGAGGAAAAAACTCTGGGCTGGAAAAAAAATTAATCGCAACTCACCTGTGAAAAACTGCTAATGGCTTCTTCAGTTTACCATTAAGAGGGCAACATAAGCTGGGTTTTCAGAACATATGAATAACTCAACTCATCATTAATTATACTAGAAGTATGTAGCATCCCAATTATAAAAATTATCAGGCATGAAAAATTGCATACTCTGTTTATTTTCAGTGTGAAATAAACCTTCTTGAATTTGTAGATTATTTTTACTTTGTAGGTTGGGTTTAAGTAAAAATGATAGTGTATTTCTCCCACAAGCTAAATAGGTTAAAAACAAAAAAGAACAAACTGTCAACTTGTAGAAGCCAGATGCAAGAGATGATAGCTAAGCCACTATGGCAAGTTTCAAATGAGAAGTTTTAACTGTATTTGGCTTGAATAAATTAACTTTGTAAAAAAATTCCTTAGCCTCAGGAATTGCCATATTTCTCACTTCTATGAGAAGCTTGATTTTATCTCTGCTAGATGAAATTCCCTGAAGTATGTGATATTAAATAATTATTTATAACAAACCAGAGGAACAGGTGCTGAACATTATTCTCCAGTGCTTAAATGCTTTTCTAATTTTGATTTTTTGATCTCTTCATTCAAGAGTTGTCCATTTTCTCAGTGTCCAGTGGTATAGTGATATTGCCTTCCACGACAAGAGGAATAAAACAATTTTGAGATGCCACTCGAAATAAGATGGGGAACAATAATTCCCACTAATGCCTGACTTGCAGTGTTATCAATATTAAATAAAGAAATAATTATGGAATTGCTGGTCAATGCATGGCACACACTTTGTGGTCAATAAATGTTAGATGTTTAATAATAGTACATTTGCAGTCTGTGAATTCCAGAAATACTTCCAGGGGCCTCCAACCTGTGGCCCAGGGTGGCTATGAATGCAGCCCAACACAAAACCATAAATTTACTTAAAAACTTTTTTTTTTTGCTCATCAGTTTTTGTTAGTGTTTGTGTATTTAATGTATGGCCTAAGATAACTCTTCTTCCAGCATGGCCCAGACATGCCAAAACTTTGGACACCCCTGCTAGGTATTGATGAGCTTACTCTTAGGAAACAGAAGTGGCCATAATTTCTAGTCAGACAGAGCGAATTCTCCTTGTGGTGGTCTCGAGAAGAATATAGAAACACAATGACCAATAAGCCACATCTGGTGTTCTAGAAAGGCTGTGGGAGGGGAACTGATGAAATTTAACGCCTTAAGGGATGTACCTTCTCCACAATGCAAAAAAAGAATTGCATTCACTAAGATGAGGTTTATTGTCAAGAGATGAGACAAGTAGGAAATCATTAAAACTGATGCTTCCATGAAAGCATTCAGACCTCTCCTCCCGTCTCATTTCAGCCCCCCTGTGGCAGGCAGCACTGTGGCCCGCTGCCCTGGCCCCCACCTGTCCTTTTCGAAAGCCCCTTTTTCCTCTGGACCAGATTGAAACTATACTCAGCTACTTCTCTCATGAAGTCTACTCTTTTGTTTCTCTCCCTGAATAACCCTCTTCCATTTTTAAATCCTTGATTTTTCCATTATATTTGATCTTGAGCGTTCTGGCCTCCTCTGTTGCCTTTTTCTTAGAAAATTGATCTATTTGGGGGGATGCAACTGTTGCCTTTTATCTGGAGGGTTTCCAGATATTACTCGAGCTCTGATTTCTCAAGTTTCAGGTTTGCATGCCTAGCTCTCTACCAAATAATTCTGATGTCATATTGATACCTGAACTCAGCGCATTAGAAAAGACGTACCTCCTGGCATCCTCATTCTCAGAACTCAGACCATGCCTGACATCTCAATCCTCTTTGAATCTAAGCTCTGCATCTCACTTTCCAAATGAGAGTTATGTTGTGAGACCTTCTGTGACGCTCTATGTCTCTCTTTCCTCATGGTCCTTGCATCTCTTCCCACCTGGACTGTTGTTGCGGCTTCCCAACTACTTCAGACCTCCAGGGTTTCTTGTCTCCAATTCACTCTATGCACCTCAGCAAGACTGTGCCTTTAAAACATTTTTTTTAATTAAAAAAAATTTTATTGTCGTTCAGTTACAGTTGTCCCCATTCCGCCCCCCCATTACTCTCCCCTACCCTGCCCACCCCTTCTCTCCCACATTCAATCCCCCCCCCCATTGTTTTAGTCCGTGGGTCCTTTATACATGTTCCTTGATGACCCTTTCCCTTCTCTCCTCTGTTATCCCCCTCACCCCTCCCCTCTGGTCACTGTCAGTTTGTTTTTATTTCCATGTCTCTAGTTCTCTTTTGCTCACTTGTTTATTTTATTGGTTAGATTCCACTTAAACCATTTTCTACCCCATCATGTTATTGCTTCTTGAAAGCCCTTTAATGACTTCAGACTTTCCGTAGGTTAATTTCCAAACTCCCAGGACTACTGTACCTACGTCTTGCCTAACCTGATTTTACAATCCCATTCCTTCCCACTTATCATTATCTCCCTAAATTCATTATCTTGCCCCAATTCATTCCATTTATAGGGCGTTTCAAAAAGGTCATGGCTCTTTAAAGGAAGGAAACACAGAGCGCTAAAACCTGCCTGAGATGCTTTGCTTTCTGTCCAGGACACTCCCTCATGATTCAAACCCTCCCTCATGATTCTTTAGAGACTCAACTTGATGCCACATATAGAAAGTGGCGCTAGAATTCTAGAAGGTGTCTCTAACTAAGTTTTCTTCTTACTTCCCACATGATCTGAACACTGAGAACTGACAAATTTCCCAAGTTTTTTCTTTATTCATACAAAGTTCATAAAAAAAGACATAGATCCTCCAATGTTTGTATTTTTATAACTTTAAAAATTTAAAATGTATTTTTTTTTTAAAGATTTTATTTATTTATTTTCAGAGAGAGGAGAAGGGAGAGAGAAAGAGCAATGTATGGTTGCCTCTCACATGGCCCTCACGGGGACCTGGCCCGCAACCCAGGCATGTGCCCCGACTGGGAATCGAACCGGGACCCTTTGGTTCCCAGGCCGCGCTCAATCCACTGAGCTACACCAGCCGGGCTAAAATGTATTTTTTATTAAATATTTAAAATAGAAAATGTAATGGTGCCCCTGTATCTGTCACTAGATTTAATGGACAGGAAATGTCAAAAAAAAAAAAAAAAAAAGTAAGATTTATTGCAGGTCACTTTAAAAAATATTTTTGTACTTTAGTTTACTAATGAATATTTTGCTCACTGATTACTATTAATGGCTAGATATTGTGATTTTAACCTGTCGATTAAGAAAAAAGTAAACTTCTTGCATTTGTTTTTTTGGCAGTGTCTAAGAGACTAGTAAGATATAATGGGTCTTAGGATCCAAACTCCTATTTACCCAAAGCACTATAAATTAATACTGTGGCAGTGAGTCAGTGTATAAAATATATTGAGATTTGTGTGATATTTATGTTAGATCTTTGTCTATGACTTGATGGGAATGGAAAAAGAGTTTACTCCTGGAAAGAACAAATCTTAGTTGTTACCTTATTAGACACAGAACCGAGTTACCCAATAGATTTCCTATCATAGCTCAATTTCCAGGAAACTTGCAGTATTTTAATTGCTAAGCATCATAAATTAAGTTATCCCAGTCCCTAATATATCCGTTATTCTCCTTCTTCTTCACAGGTTTTGTACTTTTAACTCATAATGATCTTATTCACATTTTTAAAGATGAATCTAACCATTTATTGAAAATAAGGGGGTTTAAAAACACAGAAACACACTAATGTGATATGTTGATGAAAATCATCAGAGCATTCCAAGATAGAGATTTTCATAGCAAATTTAGCTGGTTTAGTATACATGAGACATTAATAGCGACTTGTTTTAAATAGGAACAATGAAACCTAATTTTCATCAAGTCCACAGTAATCTGAAATCTTCAATTTCATTTTAGTGTCCACCTTCTCATCTCCAATACCAAACATTTTTTACCAGAACTACTAAATAATGAACAAAGAATTGATGAAGATTTGTCAACTTTTCTCATCACTTTGGTAAGATAGTCAAGGGCTCAAATTCAAATGACTGGAAAAAAAAAAGGAAAGAGAAATAAGGTACCTGATTAATTTACAAACAGAGAACTATGTTATCCACTGAAGTACCTCACTGTACAAACGAGGCATCCCAGACTCTGTCCATGGCCCACAGAGGCATTTGGTGATTGTATTTGTTAAAGTAAAACCAGTGGGAAGAAGCTAAAGAGCTTTGAAGTAGAGGAACAGGCAGACATTAAATGATTTGCCCAATGGAAAATGAGTCCATGGCAAAGTCCACCCTGGAACTCAGAGTTCTCACAGGCATTCCTGGAATCATTGTAACTGATTTGGGTAATGTTTCATGTGAAAAAATTCTAATTGTTTTGAGCAATGGAATAATTTGATTGTTGGCTAAAGTTATCATTTTGAAGATCAGGATTTATTTGAATGTGTAAATTCTTTCATGTTTGTTGAAAAACTATGCCCACAATTGAATTATAGGCTAGGCATTGGCATAGGTGTTGATGATACAGCAGTGAATAAAATAGTGTTCATGGCCTTCAAGAAGCTTCTGTCTACAAGTAAGCTTTTAATTATAATAAAGTTGAAAAGCAGGTGGGGCCTAGAGGGGCCTGGGCCATATGTGCATAAGGAGAGGCATTGAATGCATTTCTAGTTGGAAGGGTATGGAAGTGGGTGGTCCAGAAAGGCTTTTGAAAGGAACTGACATTTAAAATAGGAGATCAGTAAGAGTAATTCAAGCTAAAATACAGGAGAGGGGAGAGATAATTAGGTTGAGGAAAACTTGTGCAAAAACTCTGAAGGACAAAAATCCTGGCAGGTTTTGAGCAACCTAAGGAAGCAATCTGGCTGATGCTTACAGGTAAGGGTAAGAGACGACACTGCAGACAGAGCTCCGTTACCTCACAGGTACCATTAACAGAGTTGGCCTTGATCTTGAGAGCAAGGAGAGGCCACTTAAAGGTTAAACAGCAAAGTGATGCGAGATTATGTTTTCAAATAAAGGATTTAGCAGGCTCATTCACTGGCACGCAAGGGGTCACAAGCATGAACAATTATGAATAATCAACTTTAAGGTCCTCAGTTCCCTTTTGTACTCTTTCTGAAAGCCGATCTACGGGAGAATGCACACACTGTGGTGAAGGCATCCTACCGTTTTCTTTTACCTCTCACCCCATCACAATTGTCCTCCCTCTTCACAAAAAAAGAGACGCATCGCTCAGCCACTCTTCATCTTGCTCTGGTGGGCACCAGACAGATAACTCAAAATACTGATATTGGTGAAGATTTGTCTTATCAAGACACAATACACCCGTTTGTAGATTTGAGATTTTCCCTTGTTTAAAACATATTTTTATGAAGGGAAAAATATGGCATCAGAAATGGGGTATTAGAAAGTTTTGGAATCATATATATTGCTGAGTGTTAATGCAGGATTAATGATAAATTTTGCATAACAATTTTATCCCTCTCATTTCTGAATAATCATCAAGGAATGCAATGCTCCTGAGGAAAGTTTGGTGAGTGCAAAGAAAGAGGATTTTGATCAAAAACAGTGATGAGGATGGGTACCTTATTTCATCCAGGCAACAACTCAAGGCCAGGTTCTCTGCTTTACCCCCCTATCTTAGAGGAGAAACATCCCAAATTGTAAAAAGTATGTTAGGAAATGAGAATATACAATAAAGCAGGCCTTCTGGACATTTTCAGCTTCCTTAGTGAGGAGAAATTACTTTGCCAACACCAGTGAGAGAACTCTCACTTCCCTGTTTCAGCTGCATAATCTGTCTGATTTCAAGAAAAAAGTTTTAGGTAATTGATTTATTTTAACAAATTTTACAACTTCAGTAAAAGGAACATATAACAATATTAGGTAATGTTCATGTTTTTATTCAGGATGTGGAGAAATAATTTCATTACTTTTTATAAGGGATTACTGAATACTGTGAACACAGATTAACTTTTCACATGGACTAAGTCTTTGACCTCTGGCTCTCATCAACATCTCTAGTCCTTTATTCATTCCTCTATGTATTTATTATGAGAGTAACTTAAAATAATATGTTTTAGATTCAACTCTAAATAATGCATGAACAGCAATCATTAAAGTATGGCAGTATCTTCTCTTATTTCCTATTAATTTCTTCAAAGTATGTTAATCTAATGCCCTAAACTTAAAATTAGCATTAGTTTATTATGATAAAGGCCATTATTTCAAGTGAATTTGCTCTTCTAATTCTTGTTTGTTTCCACTATGATATTACTCTATTTTCTATACATAATAATCCTCAAGTCCATCCTATGTCTACCTATCATGATTTTTAAAGCATCATAAAATGACCTAGGAAAAAAAATTTTGGCTCAAATGTAAAGGTCTTTTTTTGAACAGATGACAGGAAATATCCTAGTGTGTGTGTGTGTGTGTGTGTGTGTGTGTGTGTGTGTCCAGGTTTTCACTAACCTTAGACCTATAAATAAGATGCCCTTAACTGAAAGGATAAAATTAATTGTTACATATTAAGTTTTCCTAAAGCTTTTTTAGTGTACTTCTTAGACACTGGCCAAGTACATGACTCTATTACCTGGTAAAAGATCCTTTCACAAGATAGGAGGTGTCGTTTGCTTTCCAAAAGAAGATAGAAGGAGGACCTAATCAAGTTGTCAACTGATACATATTGTAAAATAACTGTTAATAATATATCATGTGGTTCTTGTTATATTACTTGAAAGGAGTTTAAAGAAATAACTCATTGTTAAAATAAAATTTCTCTCTGGCCCACATAGTTATTTATTGGATTAAAGCTTCTCAAAAATCATATCTATAAGGTCAAATATGGACATAAAATTTATTCTAAATGCTGTCTCATTCTAGAAATAGTAATGTTTATCCACAGACACATAAACCCACAGAAAATAAGACATCTATCACGTTAAGTGGTTTTCTTATAAAACTTTACTTGTTATGTTTAGTAAGTATTTTTCTAAATGTGTAATATATTTATATTGTTTCAACAAACTACGTTATAAGCGTATCTAACTCAATCTACAAGAAATTAATCCTTAGAGCCTTATAATTATGTCATAGGAAATAAAAATTTCAGCTTATGCATATGCTTTTCTGTTGTGTGATAAGATAATCAACAATAGGTTACTAATTATTCTTTATCATAAAATCTGTGGAGGAAGTAGAATGAAAATATAAAATATAAGGAAAAATAAAATTTCCAATTGTTAGAGAAGTTGTTCATATTTAAGAAGACAATGACAGGTTATCCAATCTCATAATTTATATTCATCTAGATACACTCAAAAAAGGATATAACTTGGGTTTTGGTTTTGGTTCTTCTTGGTATCATTGTTACATCAAATAGCCTATGCTTTGCAATAATTTAAGCTTACCGCAAAATAGTTTTTATGTCAACTTAACAATTTATAAGAGGGTAAATATATCTTTTAAAATTTCTGTAGGATGTTTGTAAACAAAATATCTAATGATCACCGTTAGAGAAATGTCAGAGAGAACAGAAGGAGTAGGAAGCGGCAAGGTGAGAACGAGAAGACCCACTCGCTGGGCGCTGCAGTATGAGGCAGGATGGCGGTTGCACTCACACAGACAGTCAAGGTCGGGCAACGGCAACTATGGTGGTGAACAGCTGACAGCATATTTACTCGGTGCTGGTAAACTACTGCTAATTAATAGACTCTTTACTTTCTATAGAAATATGTGACTGATTTACAAATTGAAAAATCATGGTTTTTATAATTTAAATAATCAAGTTTTTATGAAATGGCAACTTTATAATAACTTGTCTCATCATTTAATATTCCATACTGATTCAATAGACAAGGTATCTAGCATAAAGCACTCGGCTAATTTCAGTTTAGGTCATGAGTCAGATAGCCAGCCAGATTTCTAGGTACTAGAAGGAAGTTAATATGTCTTTAAAACACTACACTATAAGGCAATAAGTTATATGTTCCACAAATATACCCTTTGACATTAAAATATAAATACAAATAAATCATTTATCTAAAGGCTTTTAATACAATGTATGTGGAATACGGCCTTTAAAGCTCCAGTATCAGGTGTGCATTTCTCCAATGGTATTCCTGCCTTTTCCCATTCGTCATTTCTTAAAGAGCACACAATGGCCAACTTAGAAAATTAATAAAATAATGAAGACTTGGACTTTTAAACATCAGATTACCGAAAAAGAACTTGCTGTGATAGACTGTATATTCAATTACCTACTTGGATTAGTCTGCATTTTCAATGGAAATGACAAAGTCCAGAGCAAAAAAGTAACTGACTATTCACTCAAACGTGGTTCTTTTTTCTTGGCTCCTCCCTGCCAATGGTCTTGAACTATACTTCTCTTTGTCTTCTTAACCTCTTGTGTGTAAAAATGCTTAATTAAGGGATAATCTGAAATTTTCTTCATCCTTGTTTGAAGAGTCCGTGCAATTAAAAAGTTGAGAATCTGCTTAGATGTTTGAGGAGCACAGATTACATTGAACAATCCACCCTTAAAAATGAAATAGAATGTTATAATCATAAATAGCTCTGCCTTGCAGTCATTTCTGTAATTCTGTCTAACATTCATATTGTCATTTGATTAGTTAATCATCCATTTTCAAAGGTGTGAATGTGTTTTCACACTTCTGCTAAGACAGTGTTAACTATGAAACTATAGATAGCAATAGAGATTAATTATCTATTGCACAAGTTTCCACACCTTGTGCTTACCAGATAGAGGAAGAGCGTACATGTCTTAACACAGGTGTGATTTCAAAAAATGGAAAAAAATATACTTGGTCAAATGAGTTCAAGGAGTACTTTCAATTGACATATTTTTAAAATATTAACCACATTTACACTTTTAATTTTATTTTGCAAAAAAAATTGATTTCCAATGAATAACAAGATTTGTTTCCTGAGTGAATTGGTGCATATCATAGTTATAAACAAATAAATAAAGTGGAGGCATTTTACAAATGAATTAGTCTTTCAGGGAATTGGAAAAGGGAACATTAAACTCTACCAGATTATTACAGTAGCTATAACTTCAGAAGGAAAAAGCCAGAAATTTTAGATTTGTCCTCAGAACAGTTAACTCAATACATTGAGCCATTTGAGGACTTTAGTAACTCAAAATAATAATTATAACTATTATTACAATAGTAATAAACTCTCCAGCTGTCTTTTCATTTTGCTGCTGCTCTCTGACCCTAATGATGAAATCTGTTAATTTAGAATCTGGCTTACCACCTTTTTGGGCACTTGATTTTCTATCTCAATAAGTTTCTAGCTTTGATATATAAGGTATCATGATCAAAAAGAGGGACTAAAGCGTAGAAGTTTATCTGCAACCCAATTCTTCGTTGAAAGAAAGACGTGCTAAAATTTTAACCCATCTTGATATCTAATAATTCCTCAGTCCAAGATCAGTACTAGCTAAAGTAGTGCAGTTAATTAATGTCCTGATAGTCTTTTTTAGGATGTAAACCAAGTACTGAAAAAGAACAAAAATTTATTTCTGTCATTCAGAAAATGTCTCCTCCACCTCATATGCTTTCTTTCTTTAGACACATGGGTGAAAGCATTCTTCCAGGCATCGTTCTATGGAAACACTCAGACAAGCTTGCGGACCTCTGTTCTTTTAGTGCTTGCCATAATAAATACCTAGCCAGGCCCAAATTCCTTCTCCTTTCTTGGTTTGGATATGACACCATGCAAGCAAATGCCAAGTCATTACGGTTTTTGGTAGAAAAATTAGATAAAAAAAATAACATTGGTTTGCTGTAAAAAGTAGCATAATATCCCAATATTCCTAACCAATCTACTAGTAGCATACGATTTTGCATCACAGCGAAAGGGCTGGCCAATTTATATTTAAGTTCTCTTCCCTAACTTGAAGCCCCAACTCCATGCTAGTGCACTCTCCATTCAGTGAATCAGAATGACCATCACTTACCACAATGACACCACCTAGATTTAGGGCACTTTCGCTCTTGGGCTCATTTTGACCTTCCTGAAAGATTCAAGTTAACCAGACACTCATGAGAAAGCTTAGCCCTAGCAGCATCACTGACCACTTTGCAATCTTACAACAGCAACATTGGGAGAAGATTGGTTGAAGAAAGTGAAATATGACTAAGGCTAGAGATTTGACTTACAGGGTTCAGAAAAGTAACTTCCATCTTCACTGAGCATGCCTCTTGGAGAGGAGTGCTATGCCCTCGTGGGCTTACTCCAACCCTCCCACCTGCCTTTCTAGAGGCCCAAGAGGGAGAAAACACACATGAGTTGAAAGAGAGGGGTCTGGGAAACTAGATGGCTTTCCCTGGAAACCTCAGATCTTAAGGTTTAAGATTTTAAATGTTTTGACCAACTCCAGAAGTAGATCATGCTTCCCTAACAGCACCACACATATTTTAAAAAGTGCTCATTAGAAACATATATTGGCTGGCCTCATTGTCTATAGGTGCTCTAATTTGGGGGCAAAAAATATATATAGGAATGCTAAAATTTCTCTTAAATTCACAGTTGGTTCTGAAACAGGACATGAAGCAGATGAACTCTGCCATTCTTTGGAGTATTCTAAGCCAGAGAAGTTCCTATGGATGACAGTAATCTCCTCTTCATCCTTGCCTTCCGGGACAATCTTACGGTGTACCAGAGCCATCTAGAGTTTTAGGAGTATAAGTCAGTACTGACGTGCCAATGCCCTTCCAGTTTTCTGCTCACCATTTATAAATACCATTGGATCTGGCTTACCACTTTTATATTTGCATTTTAATTTTTTAAAAAATATTTTATATTTATTTATTTTTAGAGCTGGGAAGGGAGGGACAAAGAGAGGGAGAGAACATTGATGTGCGAGAGAAACATGGACTGGTTGCCTCGTATGTGCCCCCAACTGGGGACCTGGCCAGCGACCTAGGAGTGTGCCCCGACCTGGAAGCAAATTGGCAACTTTTTGGTTTGCAGAATGACACACAATCCACTCAGCCACACCAGTCAGGGCTATATTCATTTTTATAAAATACCATTTATAAATATCTAAGGTTCAAAAATAAAATAAAATTATTTCAGTCAATAGATCATAAAACTTTTTCTGTGTGTCTGTTTTTTTACTCATTGTATTTTACATATAATTCCTTTGCAATGGGATTTTTACGAGAACAAGGACTAATAATATTAAACATTTATATTGTTATGCCTAATATTTACTATGTGCTAGACATTCAACTAAGCACTGCATTACTTCAATGAATAATCACAGCTAATTTATGACGTGTATCAAATAAGGAAAATAAAGTACAGAAATATTAAACAATTGACCCAAGATTACATAACAGGAAAGACCCATAATAGCTATGAATCAGAACATGCTTATTCGCTGGTTGGACAAGGAGTCACACTGCAATGTTTCTCATTAGTCTCCAAGTGACTTACTACTTGTGTAGCATATATGCTGTCAGGTGGCCAAAGAAGATCCCTCAATGAACTGTACCTCTTGGTTCTTTCCCAGGTCCTGTGACGTACTCAGAGCTACTAGAATGTGGGAGAAGTGACACACTGTGTGTCTTCCAAGACTAGATCAGGAAAAGCTTAGTGGCTTTTGCTTTGGTCCCTTAGAAATACTCTCTGGGAATGCTGAGGCGCTGTGTGAGAACTCCGAAAGCCTGAGCCCATCATGCTGGACAGGCCATGTGGAGCATTCCAGGTAAGCCCAGACTTCAGCCATCCCCACCAGAGTGCCTTAGACATCTGCGCAGGCTGTCTTGGACTCTCCAAGCCAAGTAATTTGTCACAGCTGAATACCACGGAGTGACCTCAGTCAATGTCACATGGAGCACAGAATCACTCTGCTGAGCCCTGCCCAAATTCCTGACCCACAAAATAATGGGGTAGAATTAAATGGCTATTGTTTGAAGCCATTACATTTTGGTGTTAATTTCTTGTCCTGCAAATGGTGCCTGGAAAGGCAGTGCTTTGTAACAAAGATTTTAAATATGTGACATTGGCATTGCAACTGGGCAGTGGGCAGACACTGGTAGGGCTCCAAGAATATTTTAAGTGTAAGCTCAAAGAGCCTCAAGAGGCCATGGCTGAGGGTTCTTCTAATAATCAGGGAAGAGTTATTTGAAGATCCCTCAACGAATCGTACCTCTTGGTTCTTTCCCAGAGGGAAAAGGGATCCTTGTTACACAGTGGCATACAGTTGCCTATGGTGACTTGGAAAGTGGAAAAGGTACTTAGAATACTCATGGGCTTTGCTGTGGAGATTTCCAGGCAAAAAGAACAAGAAAGGGCCAACTGCCTTATTCTCCTGATTATGATAAACTACAAGAAGAAAGAGAGATGAAATAAAGAAGAAACTGTTAAGTTTTTTATTCAACTTTAGAGGAATTATAATATATTTAGTACTTGCTGGGCTTGAAAATAAAACTATTCTCCATCCCCAGTGTCTCTCAGCAAAAGGTTTTCAAAGTAACAGATGGCAAGATGAAATCCAGAGCCATCAGTAGAACATGGCTTCAGGGTAAATAACTCAAGTATGTACCTTTAAGACCCATTGTTAGGATCTTAGAAAAATTTAAGAAGACTCTTATAGGCCCTCTCAGTTAAAAAAAAAAAAAAAAGACTTTTAAGAATCTTAAAGGAATTGTCCCATGGCAGCCTTACATGTGATGTGGCCCAGATATAGAACTTGTCTCAGAAAGAAATGTGGGTATGACTTTATTTATTGGAGTTTATTATAAATTGATTTAAGAAACCCACAAAGTTGTTAAAGGAATCAAAACAGCTTGGAATGTAAGAGACAGAGATAGTACATAATTATTTCTATGGGCAGGAAGCGGGAAGAAGCCTATCTTCCTGCAAACAGATTTTTTTTTTATGTAAGAGAAATAATGATTCAGAGAGAAGAGCCAACAGCCAAGAGCCAGAATAATCCATTCACAGGAGGCAGAACGGGGCACAATGAAAGGGGACTGGTGGCATGTGCCTGAGTGGATTTCAGAACTTCTGTGGACCTGTGATTGCTATGTACCTTCTGTTCCTTCCCTTTTGGGATGGGACAGTCTATATCGTCATCCAATCTCGGTCTCACCATTTTAGTTTGAGAAAACCTTCTCCTTAGTTCACAGGCCTTATAATCAACGGGAACTATATTCAGTGACCTATACTCAGATGAAAACATATGTCCACCAAAAGACTTTTACAGAATGCTCATCGTAGCTTCATTCATTATGATTTCAAGATGGACACAGTGCAAATGTCATTCGACAATGAAAGAAGCTAGGCAAAAAAGACTACATACTATATGGTTTCATTTATACTTAGTTGATGAACATGCAAATTAAGCTATTATGATAGAGGTTGATATGGCTGGCTATATCTAGGAGAAGAGGAATTGATTGGAAAGAGTCATAACAAAATCTTCTAAGGTGAGGGGATGTTTAAAATCTTGGTCTGGGGATGGTTACAGGATGGGGCTTCTATGTCTTCTATGTTTTAGCTAAGAAGAAACTTAATTTTAGTACCAGTGAATCCTTATACCAGTCAGTACTATTGCATTTTTCTTTTGTATAGAATATCCTTTCATTTCTTACCATTCTTATCGGAGGTTTTGCATTAATTCTTTTTCTTGATATTTCACTTTTGACTTATCCCTTTTTGTAATCTATCACTTTTCATTATCACTTTTACAATCTTCCAAGGTCAGCATTTCCCAAGTCAAACTTCAAACCACAGTCTAACAATTCATAAACAATTAGAGCTGTATTTATTTATGGCACTCATTGGCATAATGCAAATTAATGCCATTGATAGCACAATAGCTTTTCTCACTAGACACAATAACATTGCTTTATATATTAAATTATTTGGTTTTCAGACCGGTAACCTGAAGTTTTGCTTCTTCCCTTTTGTTTCTTCTTTTGCCTGAGACAAATTCACTGCATCTTGCATGTTCCAAATTTAAACCTGACACCTAGATAGAAAACTGACAAACAGGAAACTACTAAAGGAAGAAGCTCTTCCTATCATGTTCGATACCATCAAAACAGACGCTTCTTGTAAAATCTTTTCTTTTGGGGGGCATGAAGGGGTGGGACAGTAAGAGTGTCAGTTTCTATTCTTATCCTTTTGTGCCTATGTTAATAAAAAATGACTGTACAATTAGTACAGTCTCAGCTAGTATTTGCTTTATAATTTGATCTGGGTCAAATTCTTACCCAAGATTTGATTCAGATTATTTTGTTCTTACACCCTTTGCCTGAAGAGTTACAAACCAAAAATGATAATGAAATGCACTGTGTCCCTTTTTAGGGCATTTCCCCTAAACTTAGGCAAGAATAATTGTATATTCCTATTTCCTTCATATCTAATGAAGCAAAGCCAAGTGGTGCACATGCGAACCAAGGAGGATGCTGTCTGCTGACTGAGCACGTGACCTCCATGTCAATCCTTAGCTACAAAATCTTCCCACCTTTTAAGCAAAAGTGAGACTGGGAAATAGTCCATGGTTTGGGCATGAAATTCAGGACGGTTTATGACTAGCCATGTAGGCCACCTCTAGATTAATTTTTCTCATTAGGACTTTTAAATTATAAGACTAGCATATTTTCATTATAAAAACTGAAACTGTAGAGAGACATATTTTTAAAAAGTAAATAAAAGTTCCCCTTGCTCTCTCTGTCTCTTGCCTTAGCTCCCTTCCCCCCCAAACTAACCATCATTAGCGATTTGTACGGATTTTTTTCATGTCCCTGTAGTTCCCACTTAAATCCAACATGTATTTATATAATAACAATATGAGTTTCTTCCAATGTGAATCTTTCACTATTTTACAGTAAGATTACCACCGTTCTTTCATACATATTGTTGCGCTAAACCCACATACTTCTTACAGAGCAAACATAAATCCTAAAAGAATCATCTAGAAGTAAATTATGATATTCTTCCTTTGAAACAAGCAGGTGATTTTCAGTAGCTTCAGTCTAAGGCAGGGTGTGAAGAGCACGACCTGACTCAGTCTGGGCCTTGCATCCTAAATGTCAGAACAGGTGAGGACCTGGGAGATCTGCTGGTGCAATTTCTTTATTTTGCATTTGAAAAACTGCCTGAGAGAGACTGAGTGATTTGGCTAAGGACTCATGAATTATTAATAGTAGAATCCAGAATAGACCTTTGGTTTCCTGACCCTTCTTCTGGAAATCTTTCCTGTTCAGCATAGCGAGCCATGAGCACGTGCTTGTCTGCATGCACAAAAGGATAATTTGGTTCAAAGTTTCATAACTCAGTCATTTAAATACTATGTTACCATCTGATTTCCTGGAACAAACACTCATTTTAACTGCCAATGTATATGGCATCCTCGTAAATTAGCATTTGCTAATTTCTGTGGCCAAATTCAAGCTACCACTATGATGTAACCTAACATGAAGTTGGGATAACTTAACATGAACTTGGGAGTTGGGAAGAGATGTGCAAATCAGCTTTGTGCACCAGTGTGTGCTGGCTTTAGCACACCAATGATTACACAAGAGCAGCAAACATAAACATATATCTTTATTTTAAAGAGACATATTTGCAGTGATCACTCACAAAAGACTGCTTACAAAATGAGTCATTGCACAGCCTCTTTGAAGAGCTGAAACGTTTCAAATGTATTAACATTCTCTGTGCCCCTCACATTTCCCAGACTTTCTTGCAGTTGGGTTGTGCCCAAGTGACAAGGTTAGACCAATGGTTTGTGAGCAGAAGTCATTGATATGTGTCACTTCTGAACCAAGGCAGCAGACAACAAGCATTTATTTCTCACAGTCCTGGAGGCCTGGGAGTCCAAAAGCAAGGTGCCAGTCAATTTGGTTTCCGGTGAGACCTCTCTTACTGGCCTGCAGATGGCCATCTTCTTGCTGTGCTGCTCCACGGTGGAGAGAGAGCAAAAACAAGGTCGCTGGTCTCTTCTTTTAGGGGCACCAATCCCATTATGAGGGCAGAACCCCGATAATCTTACCTAAACCTAATTACCTACCAAAGGCCCCACCTCCAAAATACTGTCACATTAGTTAGCTGTTAGGGCTTCAACATATGAATTTGCAGGTGGGGATAGAATATAATTATGTCCATAGCATCTGTAAACCATTTCCAAAGTTTGGGTCTATAATTATGCTAGGAGCACTGGAAAACATCTCTACTTATCAAGAAAGGGTCACCTACATGAACTTTCAAGGCTGTTTCTGGCCCTGAGGTGCTGTGAAATTGAAAATGTCACAATTAAAATGCCTAATAATCCAACCTTGTAAAATGGAGATAATAATAGTACCTACAACACTGAGTTGATGTGAAGAATAACTAACTCAGGTAAAGCACTTACAACAGTGAAGCACTATCAAGCACTACGTAAATATTAGCTATTATTCTCTAACTTGACAAAATGATGTCTTATGGTATTAAGAAAAGATATGGATTTATATTATCATTACCCATCTCTCAGGGATTTTAAATGAAAGATGTGACAGGCAGGGAGGATGGGGGATAAGTAAGCCACACAACAACTCAGGTGAAAAAAAGAAATGGCAAGCTAGAGAGTGTAAAAAGGAAGAAAGCAAATACGGTGGCTATCTAAATGTATCCCCTGGTGAATCCAGTTCCAATGGACAAGACAGACTGAGTGCATAATAGAACAAATGAAACACAGTTTGAAAATCTCTGGGAATTCTGAGATGCCGTAGGCTTCCTTTGATGGAGCTAAAAATCGTGGTAAGCAGAACACTGGACCTGGGGTGTATTGTCAAAGGACAGGGAACCACTTATCCAAGATAAACACTTAGTGCTGTCATGCTGATGTGACAGAGAATGACACTCAAGCACAGATATGGGACCGTGTTAGTCAAGGTAAGTGCTCTACTGTGATAGTCCGACTCTACTGTATTATAGTCTGGGTAGAAATCTGCTAAGGCATATAGACATCGTAGTCTGGAATGACAAGTTTTCTATGCAATTTATAAGAAGCACTGTGCTACTAACTGGTAGACAGGGTTTAGTCAAAATCATTTTAACTTAAATGGGCTTGGGTTGGGTTTCATCAGAACAGACATCGAGATGGGAACTTGAGTGTAAGTAACTTGGTGATCCCAGAAGGCCCTCACATTGTAAGGAAGGAGAAAATGAGACAGGGAAGGGAAATCAGCCCCTATGTGGTGAGCTAATAAGCAGATTACTGCTGTGGGCAACTGAGGTCCAATTCCACTGAAGACTTAGAAAGCCCATCAGGAGTTTTCTTGGGGGCCATGAAGTAAGAATAACAGAAGTCGGAGTCTAATAGGGCCTTTTATCCACGCAGTTGCTTTCTTCCTGGAGTAACAAAAATCACTGACTCAGCTGCTTTAAACAATAAGAATTATTTCATATAACAAGAATGCCAAAGTCAAGGCAGCTCCAGATATAATATAGTAAGAGCTCTGACTCTGCTATTTGGGGGATCTCGTGGCTCAGCCTTCCTCTGTCTTGGCTCTGGCCTCCCAATCCCTCCCCTCATTGTTGCAAGACGGCTGCACCAGGTCCAGCATCTCCTCTAGACATGACAAAATCCAGGGGCAGAAAATAAACTGGCTCTTCCTTTTTTTCCAAAGTCCCCTGACTGGCTTTCCATCATGTCTAATTGGTCATAACTGAGCCAACAGTTCATGCTAAAACAGGAACACCACACTCAGCCTAGATCAGCCAAGACCCCCTTCCTCAGCCGGGATGGGCCAAACGCCCTTGAAGCCCGTGACATGGGGAGGAGATGAGGAACTGCAGGACAACCAAAGTTGTGCTAATAAGAAAGGAAGAAGAACATAACTATTGGGAAGAGAATGGTCTTGGTTTGGGGTATCCCAGAAGCAGATCAATATGTAAGTAGTTTATTTAGGAGATGAAACAGGAAACCCTGAGGAAGTAGAGAAGTGAGAGAGAAGGGAAGGCAGTGAATGAATGGTACCTTACAATTCAAGTAACAAGAAGAGGCAACTGAAGATTAATCCAGCTGGAGAATGTTGGGAGTCCGTGTAGACATGCTTAGAGTCATCCCAGCTGCGCTGTGTGGCAGCTAGAGCATTCATCTACAAACTCCCATCTGCCGTTGGCTGAGGGTTCCTTCCAGTGGTTTAGTGCCCTGGCACTTCCAGCATACACTCCATGCAGGCCTACAGAAAGCCCTCTGACCGAGTGGCAGGTGCTTTTGGTAGAACAAACCCTGTAGATACGGGCAGAGCCCTGACAGCATCTGCCACAGCAAACAGCAGGCTTTGCTTCTAACATGAACTGTTTAAATTTGTAATTTCATCTTCAGACTGTTAGTACAACAATGGCAGCCCCCAGACTCATCTAAAATAAATGTAATCTTCATCATACCATGTGCCTTATAAACACAAACAGTTGTTCCAACTGAGCAGCGGAGATTTCAGAATGAAATCCACGTTCTTGATTTCCCCAGAGACTCAAATGTCAGCTCTGAGAACAAGTGGTGGCAGGGAGGGCCTGCGGGGAGGTCTGCAGGAGATTCTTCTCCATTTTTAATGCCTTTTTATAATGCAGTATATGTTTTTAATCAGGGATAATATTTTCAAATGAAATATTTTTTAAAAAAGAATGACTTAAAGAGCTCTAAGACCTTTTAAAGAATCACATTTTTAAAAAATTAAGACAATTTTTTAGAGCAGTTTAAGGTTCACAGCAAAATTTAGGGAAGGTACACAGATTTCCCAGGCACTCCTGCTCCCCCGCATGCACAGACCCCCCATTATCAGCATCTCCATACCAGAGCGGTACATGCTTTACAATTGATGACATACATTGACACATCATAGTCATACAAAGTCCACAGTTTACATGGTTGTCCACTATTAGCTGTCCACATTCTCTGCCACAGGTGGCGAACACAAGGCCCATGGGCAGAGTCCAGCCGTCCACCTTGTTTTATCCGGCCCGGCACCTTGTTTCTACCTGGCAGCGCTGAGCTCCTGGTCCCTAGTTAAGGAGTAGTTACATTTATACAGTCCTAAAATACATTTGGCACTTGGAAGGCAACTGCGAAGCTGATGTGGCCCCCGGTGAAAATGCGTTTGACACCCCTGTATGGATTTGGACAAATGTATAAGGAGGAGTTCATTCAGCAGAGTCTTGTAGTTTTCCTCATATACATATTGTACATATTTTTGTTATAGTTATACCTAAGTATTCGATATTGGGGGTACTGATGTAAGTGGTATTGTGTTTTAAATTTCAAATTCCCTTTGTTCATTGCTGGCATGCAGGAAAGTGACTGACTTTTGCATATTAACCTTGTATTCTGCAACTTTTCTATAGTCACTCAGTTTGAAGGTGGGTGTTGGGGGGAGCGGGGGGTTCTACACAGATCATCATGTCATCTGTGAACGAACAGTTTTATTTCTTACTTCTCAACATGTATGCCTTTTTAGAATTGCCTTGTTACACTGACTAGAACTTCCAGGACAATGTTCAAAAGGAGTGATGAGGGGAACATTTTTGCCTTATACGTGATCTTAGTAGGAAAGCTTCTAGTTTTTCACCATTAGGCATAATATTAGCTATAGATTTGTTTGTATATATCCTTCACTAAGTTTAAGAAGTCCACTTTCACTTTTTTTTTTAACCTAGAAAAGTGCAAATGGAATCTTTCTGGTGGGCAGGACATCAATAAATGTAAAATAAAAATCAGCACTGTTGTGGATTGAATCGTGTCTCCCTAAAATTCACACGTCGAAGTTCTCACTCTAGTACCTCAGAATGTGACCTTATGTGGGAACAGGGTCACGGCGGATATGATTTGTTACATTAAGACGAGGTCACCCTGGAGAAGGGAAGACCTCTACCTCAGTATGACTAGTGTCCTTGTAAGAAAAATGCCATGTCCGGAGCCAGACACACACGCAGTGGGACAGCCCTGTGGACATGAAGACGAAGATTGAGGAGATGTACCTATAAGCCAAGGAATGCTACAAATCGTCAGCAGACTGGTAGGAGCTGGGAGAGAGGCACGGAACAAACACCCGTCCACAGCCTTCAGAAGGAACCAACCTTGCCAATACCTTGATCTTGGACTTCTGGCCTCTGGCACTGGGAGACAAACTTCTGTTGTTTAAGCCACTCAGTCTGTGGTACTTGTTTACGGCAGCCCTAGGAAACTAAGACAAGTGCCTGCGATAGCTTTATGAATATTCCCTTTATATCCACTCCAGTTACATACTACTCAAGATTTCTGAGAAAGGTTGTTTGTGGTCCTGGTCTCGTAGCAAAAATAATAAAGCACAGAGATTTGGGTCACCCAGAGTAAAGGGGACAATATCAATGCATCTTTCAGAAACAGTCAGATTTGTCCTGATTTTTTTTTAGGACAAAAGTCAGTACAGGAAAACGTTGCAGGAGTGATTGCTGTGGATCTTTGGTAATCTTCTTCTTTCCTTATTATTGCACTGCTTTCCTTTTGTGTGTCTGATAGTCACTTATAACCTAGTCGTGTGCTCAGTGAGGTCAGGTCGACTTAGGTAGAGAAGGGGCCTGAGCACAGAGGGGGCAAGATTTAAGTAACCTTGCGGAGAAAGGTGCGATATTGAGGGCGGGGCTTAGACGGAATTACAGTTCTGAGACTTCCAGCTCAGCTTCTGTTTTAAAGGGCCCACCAAGAGTTTTGCAAACATTGTTTCCAAGCACGCAGCTAATAATGTCTGCAAATTTTCATGTGCGTATCAATGTGTCCATTACTTTGAGGAGAGAATGTATTGTTTTAAACAGAGGTTCAAAGTGAACTGAAAAAAATGATGTCTGCAATACTTTGAAAATCACTTTGTCAGGTAGAATTGACATTTTAAAATATCATTGAAGAATCTTTATTAAGTTATTTTTCTAGTATTAAAATACTATTCACCAGTCAGTGCTTTACAAACCTTATTTTTAATACTTAATGGCAGTCATGTAGTTATTATAATCTCTGAATTTCAAATGGCAAATCAAAGGCTCAGAGAGATTAAATAATTTGTCTAAGGTCACAAACTTTCTAAAGGGTCAGGACTCATACCTGGCTTTGTCTTGCTCCAAACACTATGTTCTTTTTATTCTAAGTTTCCTGGTTCTTTATTCCATGATAGTCTCCTATGTAAAAGTTGACTTTTGTTTCAATTTCAGTAAGGTCAGTTGTAAGATTCAACTATTGTAGAAGGCATTCTTACACAATATAGGAGTACTGACAAAGTGAACTTCAAGATTCTTTGCAAATTCCATGATTCTGAAGTAGTGTGAGAAGGCCAAGAAGTTCTCTGGGTATCCGGGCCTTACGCACAATAGATGGAAGTAGGAGGCCTCCTGACTGGACTCTCTGTCCCAGTCTTCCCCCTCACAGAACTTCTTTAAATTGCAGCCAGAGCAACTTTGTTAAAGCATGATTCAGATCCTGACCTTCCCTTGTTCCAAAGTTCCCAATGGCTTTTATCTGAATTGCACAACCTAAGCTCCTTGTTTTAGGGAGATAGGCAGGGCATTGCTAATAATTAAACCGGGCTAAAGAGTGGTAACTGGGGTTATTTTGGACTGAACTTGCCCTCTGGTCACTTTTTAAAAATATTTCATTTCTTTATTTTTAGAGAGAGGGGAAGGGAGGGAGAAAGAGAGGAAGAAAAACATCAATGTGTGGTTGCCTCTTGCATGCCCTGTACTGGGAACCTGGCCCATATCCAGGCATGTGCCCAGACTAGAAACCAAACCAGCAACCCTTTGGTTCACAGGCGCATGCTCAATCCACTGAGCCACACCAGCCAGGGCTAGTCACTATTCCTTTAAGGTTATACCGAATCTCTCTGCTACTCATCTGTCTGACATCATATTCCCTAAACCTCCCTTTATTCCCTCTTTTTGGCCACGCTGGACTAATTTCTGGGCTTTGACACACACTTTCTTGTTTCCAGCTCAAGGTATTTGCTGATCCTTCTGCTTGGAATGATTTCCCAAGGCCTTCCTATGCCTTCTCCTTTCTCATTGTTTGGACCTCAATTCCAATGCTTCCTCCACAAGAGAGGCCATCCTTCACCACGAGAGTCAGAGAGTTCCCTGCCCCTTGGCTCACTCTCTCTCCTAGCCCCTTACTTCACCTTTTTCCTTAGAAGCCAACAGGGACTTACTTGTATTCATTCTTCTATGGGTTTCTTGTTGGAACCTCTCCACTAATAGATAAGTGCCTTGATGGCAGGGACTTTATCTTGTCCACTGAATAACACATAGCAGTTTCTCAACATATAAATGTTGTTTAGCTGACTGATTTTTAAAAAAGAGTGGCTATTAAAAAAACTTTCATGTCTGTAAGAGTAGAGATGCTCTTGTATAGAGCATAAACATTGCCCCGGCTGGTGTAGCTCAGTGGATTGAGTGTCGGCCTGCGAACCAAAGGGTTGCCAGTTCTATTCCCAGTGAGGGCACATGCCTGGTTTGCGGGCCAGGTTCCCTCGTGCGGGGCTTGTAGGGGGCAATGACACATAGATGTTTCTCTCCCCCTCTTTCTCCCTCCCTTCCCCTCTAAAAAAATAAAATATTAAAAAAAAAACGTTGACCCCTGACCACTTCTCTATCCTGACTAGTCACCCCCATCACCTGCCATCTCTGACCTTTTTACACCCTCCTGTCACTGTTTATGAGACATCCCTTCCTATCACATTACTCCTTCTTGCCCGGGGCCTGCACCTGCACTGGCATTTCTTCACTTCTACAGCTCATGGCTCTCACAGTATCCCTATTTTTGGTGTCCCAACACTCATCACACTTTATAATCTTGATCTGGTTAATTATTTCTTCTGTTAGATTATAATCTCCTTCAGGAAAAATTCATGTCTTTCTTATGAACTTCTGTATTTTGAAAGCTAGGATGCTACACATCACATCGTACTTGCTTAGTGAATGAGTGAATATACAAGCATGCAGATCTCTCAACATATTTGCTTCACTCTGGCACTCTCTTGGATTTTTACATCTCTGCCTTTATCCTAAAAATATAACAGTTCCACACCCCAGGCATCAACACAGGATTTATCACCACCTCCTGATTCATTCTCAATTTCTAGATGTTAGGATATCCTGCTGTCCGCAGCATCAGTGCTAAGCTAAAAATCTTCAACCTCTTATTAGCTCTCAACATCTAATGAGTCACCACATGTGGTACTTGTTTAAAATTGTCTTGCTTTTTTCCAGTGCCTGATGCCAGATATCTGCTCTCTTGTCCTTTAGCAGAAAGTCTCCTTATTGCCGTCATTATGGTCAAAATTGGTGAGTACACCTGCTGTCAGATTTTAGTGGATCTCATGGTGTGCAATCAGCTGTTGTTTGAGCTCTCTAATTTCAGCATTACAATATTGGTAGATCAGATTCTGCCTGGCACAGATAATTCATGTGGCACAGGGAGACTGATATGTGGTTCTAGAAGCAAGGTAGACGTCCTGACTACCTCTAAAATAGGATGATGCCAAAATCAAAATCATGGGCATAAATGTATACTTAACTTCTGCTAGTTGTACCCCAAATAATAATGGATAGGGCTTCTAATTCTTTAAGGATGTTTGTATACACACAGAGACCATCCATTATTATTCCTGTGGAGAAGCAGTATAATAGGATCTCAGAGCTGGACTGCATGAGGTCATATCTCAGCTCCCACAGTACATGTTATGTGATCTAGGGTGTCAGTTTCCTGAATTGCAAATACAGACTTTAGTAGTAGACAACTTAGAGGCTTGTTCTACATGTGATATGCTTAATAACAGGGCTTGACATGTACTATGCATTACATCATCATCATCACCATCGTCGTTATCATCATCATTCCATTCTGGTTACTACCCAGTTAACAAAAGAGAAATTAAAAATTCATCTGGTAGACATTGTGTGTGTGTGTGGCAAAACAGATTAAATTTTAGCTATTACTGAAAACACACTTGCATTTTGCCTGGGACAAGTCACATTCAGAGGAGAAAGAAGTTATGAAAGTAACTTTTTGTGCTTTCAATCTGCTTACAAAGTCATTACAATAGATTGTCCTGACATATTCATGTCCTCATGTTATTTTTCTTACCTGTCTCCCCTCCTCAATGCACTGATTTGGGAAACCACAATCAACATTTGCTTAATTGAAACTGTTTATAGGTCTGTACAATTAAGAAGATTTCTGAATACTTTTTCTTTTTAAAAAATCTACAGAGGTAACGCATGCTAGTGATAAATTTAAAGACAACAAAAGAGAAAATAAAAACTATGGTTCAAAATAAAGAAAGACAATTTAACAAAACCATTTTCCATCCTAATCCTATTCGCAGTAGTTACCACTGACACCAGCACAGAGGGCACTGGAGTGTGTCATTTTAGACCGCCCTCTTTGTCTCTCTCTGCATCTGTCTGTGTGTGTGCATGTGTACATATACACACATGTCATATGTACAATATATGCATGTAATTTTAAATTTTTCTTTATAAAAACAGATGTGATCAGACTAAGAATGCTGTTTTTAACTTGTTTTTTTTCTCTCTCTCTTAAAGATACTGGGCAGTCTTCTATCAAGAAATACAAGTGACTCATTCCTTTTTTTTAATGGCTGTATCATTTTCTGTTGCATGTGCAAGAGACTGTTACGCTGGAGGTCCCTAAAAGGCAAGCCATGCATGCCTTGGTGAAGTTCCTTCCCACTCTGACAGTGAGCTTGGCCATGAGACTTGCTTTGACTAGTGGGACAGAGGAAGCTTGATAGGTATTTGCAAAGTGGGACTTGTCTTCTTGGAACATTGTCCCTTGAAAACTATCTGCCATGTAAGAAGTCTGACTCCCAGGAGACCACCATGCTTTGCGGAGGCCCAAGCTGGCCCGTGAAGAGAGAGAGGCCAAGTGAGGAACATTGAGGCACCAAACGTGAGTGAAGCCTTTGGAAACTTCCAGGCTGGACCAGCAACCAGCTGTTGTAGGAAGCGATTGGCCAGTCAAAACCACATAGATCAGAAAAACTACCTCTATTCCCACCCCACAGAATTGTGAGAAATAGTAAATTATGTTGTGCTAAGCAATAAGATTTTGGGTGATTTGTTATATACATGTAGATACACTAGAATTTATTTTTCTGGTGTCCTTTTACTAACTGTATAGATTAGTACTGATTTTTTTTTGCTATTTTAAATGTGATTAAATAATCATTCTTTTACAGATATCATTGCACACTCATGCCAATATTTCCATAGAGTAGATTTCTCCTGCTGGGTCAAAGACTACGTGTATTTAACATATTGATACTGTTGTGATGTCCATTCTTAAAGGTTTTACCACTTTACACTTTCGCCAACAGTGAATTACATTGCCCATTTCTCTACATCCTTGCTAATACTGTTATTAAGCTTCTACGTGTTTGCCACTATATGTCATTGTTATTTTACTGAGCATTTCTTTATTAGTGTGATTAACATCTCTGTATGTATTTAACACCTAGTTTTATCCCCTCTGGGGCCATTTTTAATTGGACTGTTTGCTTTTCTCATTATTGATTTGTAGGAACAATTTATATATTAAGGATATTAGTCCTTTGTCTTAGCTAAGTGTTCAAAATATTTTCTTCCAATCTATTAATTCAAATAACATACCTTTGTGTATGGTACCTCTCAATCTACAAAGGCAATGAAATTGTATGTAGTCAGGTTTTACAAATTTTCCTTCAGTTTCTACATTTCTTAGCAAGGTTTTTAATGATCTACCTTGTAGTAAGATTATAAAACTGCTGTACTATGTATTCTATAACAATTACAGTTAAAAATAGCTTTAAATATTTACCTGAAATTTGTTTTTGTTAATGATGTGAAATAGAGACATTTTTTCCAAGAAGATAGCCAATTGTCTCAAAAGTAGTTGTTCAATAGTTTTTCCTTTGCCTGCTGATTTAAAATGCTATTAATTTCTTCAGTGTAACCTGGGTTTGTTTCTGGACACTATTTTCCCATTGATTTTTTTTTCCTAGTCATGTAGTAGTACGGTTCTTAAAATTATGAGGTTTTTTTAAATAGCATAATGAAGTTAATTCTTCAGTCCACTCAAAATTAAAATGAGTAAATTCTATTCATTAAAGATTAGGTTCATATATACCTATATAACTTACTAATGAATGCTTAGAAATTTTGTAAAAAGAATTATAGCAAATTATATTTTATTTTGGAACCACCATAAGGGGAGGAGACTCTAATAACAAAACAATACGTGAAATCAATAGTAAATATAAAGTTTAACTTGAAAAAGCATTTTTGTCATGCCACATAAAATAGTCTTTAAGTTTTATATCCTGAGAGCTATAATCCCTTCTCTCCAATCTTTCCCACACCTCCCGGCTATACAAAAAAACTAATGAATACCACATAGAACTAGAGGACAAAGAAATTCATTGAAAAGATTAAAGCTGATTGGGGAGAGAGGATACCAAAAAGTTGTTATCCAAATTCGGATTATAACTGCTTCAAGATAATTGTAAAATATTAGTATTTAAAACATCTGAGTGATATTGGAGGTCTTTTCTATAGTTTCTGGAAGTGACAGAGGAAATCGTCAACTTGTCCAGATTGGGAGTAGCCTTTATAATGCCTTAGTTAATTTTGTCAAACATATTGATTTTATTTTGTTAGTTTAAATGGAAGGAGGCTGATATTTCACATTTAGCAGTGCTCAGTTTTATGCAAATAAAATCAGTTTCTTGCTCATGTAAAGGAAATGTTCAAATTCTCCCTAGTTTTTGATGTAGTACCACCGCTTTTCATAATTCTCAGGTCATAATGGTTTTGTTAGCTTCATGCTCGAGTTTGGGACTCTCTTTGATAAAACGGTGTACTAAAGTCCAATTTCCTGGAGCTACAGCAAAGTGTTATAACAAGTTCTCTGACACACACATTGATCTTGGGCAACCTGCAAAAACATGTTAAGCTGCGTAAAGCCTAGCGCTGCCATGGCGTGAGCTAATTCTACCACTGAACTTGTGGAAATGCTTCTAAATCTGTTGTTGACCAATAAATGCCTTTTAGTCTTCGAAGAATTCAAAACTAAATGGACTTATGTGTTAACATTTTCAAAATTTGACATTAATTGCGACCCTCTTCCCCTTTTATGATAGATTGTGGCATTTGTCACTATTATTTAAAAATTATATTTTCTTCTTATTAGCAAAACATATTTTGGAAAACAGAAAAGAACAAAGATGACAAATGATTCATAGCCCTACCAGCAAAAGCTAAGCACAGTTAAGTAATTTACTGTATGTCTTTGGCATTATATATATTTCAAATTGTTTGTGTTCTCACTAATAATAAACCAACACATGTTCTCCACGGTACTACTCACCTTTCTTTCTTTGTAAAATACAAATACACAAATATCATCTGTCACCTCTGTCTACGCCCCCAACCCCAAAGATCAACATGTACACATTTTATCTGTGAATTAGGGCCCAGTTCAAATGACATCTTAATTTCCTTGATTGTTCAGGTATTGCCTTCTGCAAGTAAACCTGGGCTCTTTATCTTTTTAAAATGCAATTTCTAACTTTATATTCATGTTTTACTTATACCCATATCTACCCTATTACATATAAACCTCTAGAGAGTACTGTATTACTTAAGACTCATTTCATTGAAAGAGATAAACTCACGGCATAAACAAAACAAGGTAAATTATTGCCTCAGAATACTGACAAGGCTCCAGGCCTGGCTGGGTCCAGAGGCTCAGCTCTGCTTATCTCGCTTTGGCTTTATCTTTCTCATAGACTTTTTTTCACATTCATTTCACTGGACAATTCCTTCTGAAAGAGAACCTCTGGCCCTGGCTGGGTAGCTCAGTTGATATAAGCATTGTCCCAGTGCACGAAGATTGTGGATTTGATCTCAGGTAGGAGAACATACAAGAAGCAACCAGTGAATGCAGAAAAAGAAAAAGAAAAAGAAAAAGAGTACATCTTTCTTGATAAATATGGCAGAAAAATCCCAAATAAGGCACTTATTGGTTTACCTTAAATTATTTATCTGTCCTGAACCTATCACACAAGCCAGATGAAAGAAACACGTTGATTGGCAGGGCTGGGTCATGTGCCCCACCTGGTGACTGACTGTGCACAATGGAAGAAAGCAGAAAGGAATGCAGAAAATCCAGGGACATATGCTAGTTATGGGAGCCTTATTTGATTGACCTTTGGGCACACCATGGTTCTCAGTTGGTGCCTTGCATGTGGTAAATAATAAATATTTGGTGAAGAAAGTAACCACATCCATTAATCACTTCCCACCTAGTAGGAGGTGAAGGTGAGGAGTATTAACATTTATTCAGGTATTTTGAGTTTTTGAGATCTTTTAACATAATTAAGAGGATCAAGTTTGTTGTTTAGAATTGTTTTCTAAAAGATTTCCATGACATTGATTTTACATAAGAGGAAAATAAAGTTTAAGGACCATAGATGCCTGGTCCTGCAGTAAAAATTGGGGAGAGAAAGAGGCACTTATGTAGGGTTTTAAAACAATAATCCATTTGCCTCTTCTGATTTCCTGTCCACTGGCTCTGTGCCGGGGGGAGGCTGGTCTGTAGGATGGCATCAACAGCTTCCCCTGTCCTCTGGTTTTCAGCTGGGTTTAGCTAACGGGAGGCATCTGCAGAAAATGAGAGGGCAGAAAGAGAGAAGGGTGTCGTTTCTCTCACTTCTGCTTTGCCTGGTCATTGTGGGTTGACTACAAATCTCTTCAAAAAGCCATCATTCATGTCATATAACTCCCTCTCTACACTCTGAAAATGGTTTCTTCTTTTTGCCACGTCAGGCCTAGGGATGGTAGTGCCTACCAATACTACATACCCCTCACTGCCTTTTCTAAACTCCTTTCATGCATTTATAAACAGTCCACTTACTGAACTCTCCTTAAATTATCCATTTAGAGCATGCTGTATGTTTCCTGTTGGGTCATTGATACTTGCCCAATCAAAATGGAAGACAAACAAAAAATAAACCCCATATTCTGATAAACTTAAAATGTTTTCTTTATGGGGTAGAGTAGGGAGGAACATTGAGGTTGGTTTCTTGAAAATTATTCCTTGGGAACCCTCAGCCTTCATATTTTATAGCATTGGCCGCATTAAAGCTGTCCTCGATGGTCAATCTCATGGAATTTTATTGACATGAAAACCTTTGTTTTTGAGGAGTAACACTATTCCAGACACAATAGCCAGCTGGTATTTATGAATCTTAATATTTTGTAAGCTAGAGTTCAGCTTCTAGAGACAAGGATAGCACATATCTGTTGGCCCTTTACTTAGACATAGGCCTTAATGAATGCGCTAAGAGAAGGCAGAAAAGATATTTCATTAATCATCGCTGCATCGAAACCTTTCTAATGAACCCATTTTAAAGAAAAGAGCTGAGCTATCCCACTTGGCATGTGGCTCAAATGACAAAGCATGGTTAGAGTTTGGGAAAGAAAAGTGTTTCTCTCATTCCAATTAAAGCAAATTAAGCAAGTATCTTAATATTAAGATTTTTCAAGTGGCTCCTGCCAGCATTGTCAGCATGGGCGCAGTTTCATGATGTTCTTTGGTTTTAGAGAGAATTACTTTCACAGTGAAGGTAAAACGTATTATTCTCCTTTCATTGTGACATTTACTGCCAGTCTGTTTATACCAATGCAGCTGTCACGTAAGTCAGAGCTTTTTCTTTCTCTTTTCATTGGAAGGCATGTATGCGAGTCACCTGACCCAGGCTGTACACGAGCTATACAGCATATGGTTGGGGTAAAGAACATCGTATCTTTTGTTCAATGGTTTTTGTATTTCTTTCCAGTCTTTTGCTTTTCTGGTCCTCAAATACGGCTAATTACAAAGGGAAAAAAAGGTGGGACTGGTGGAGTGAGCGCCTTTAAAACCATTCCTTTTGCAGCGTGGAACAAAAGCAAGGACCGAGGGCATGGCGGGGCCTCCACAAAAAAGAAAAGAGAAAAATCACCTAATGAGGATGTCGAGATAAGTGCTTGTGAACAAAACTGGCAAAAAAAAGAGCTTTTAATCTGAAATCCATAAATAAGTGTGCATCAGATGGGTACTAGAACATTTTTAACAAGACAGGCCATGAAAACTATATCTTTCTATGCAAGAGCTGCACACCTGAAAAAAAAAAAAAAACTTCTTTCTTTGCAAGATATGTTTCTTTCAAAATTAATTTAAAAAGAAATACTTGAAAATTAAGATGTTTTATTCATGTCTCTGAATCCATTATAGAGCAGATACCTTATAAAGAGTTGTTTTTGAGACATAATTATCAATGCTGCTGGCTTCTTGCGGGGTCAAAGGTTTTTGATGAGTATATGAAGAAGTTGCTCATAGAGAAGAGCTGAAGGGAGGAGATCTTGACCTTGTAGACGTCTGTTGCATTTTTACTTTTAAAATCGGAGAAGCAGCAGATCTATTTGAAGGTTGTTAATTCCACATAGCTCTTCTTCCAGTCTTTCCTGATATGTTTGAGCGTTGCCGTGGGCACCAAAGCAATAGAGGTCAGAGGTTTGAGCCTAAATTAATTGTAAAAATAACAAAGCATCATAGATTGTTTTAGAGTTCAGAGAAACCTTAAATTGCCCATGTCTATAAAATACAAGGGTGAAAAAGAGTCATCCAAGGAGAAAAAAAAACTTTTATGACCGTAAGAAAAATTTAATTTTGTTGTGTATCTGATCTGAATGTGTCTGCCTGTAGTTTATATGGAGAAGAACGAGGAATATGCCATGGTAACCTGATATATGCTGCCGTAGATATAGTTCTGCACTGGTCTGAGGACTTAATTGGTAGATCTAAAGATTTCCTCTTTTCTGTTTGTTTTTTTTTTCTTTATTTTGCTACTTGGTCAGGTAAGTATACATATGTTATTATGTATGTGAAAGTTTACTTTCTCCTTTTTCTCACTAATCATCTCTCACTTTAATATGGTGGTAATCAAAGATTATAATCAATTTTGTTATATCTTTTTCACACCCCATAATTTTAGTACAGAAATGATGTTTTTATCCTTTATCCAGCATTTTATAATAAATAATGACTTTATATTCTTCCATGAAGTTTATAACTTCAAAGTCTCACTTCTCCTGCTGATGACAGTTACAAGTTGTCTTTATTTTCTCAGAATTGTAACCATTCTCGCCGCTCCCCTGCTCAGGACCCCACAATGGCCTGAGTATAAACCCAAGGTGATCTCCACCTACTTCCTCACCCTCGATGCTGACCCTCCTTGCCCTTCTCTGCTCTTTCTTTTTTCCATAGCACTGATCTCACTGTAACACACTACAACATATCCTTATTGCATCTGTTTTTTCATTGACTGGTTCCCTTGCTGGGCAGAGATCTTCACGTCTATTTGCTCCCTGATGTGTCCTAGGTGCCTACAATGATGCCATAGACATAGACCACAGAAGGCACTCCATAAATGTTGCTAAACTTAATGAAGCCCTAGACAAGAGATGCTTTAAACTTTTGTGTGTGGGGGGGGGTGAGTTGTATTCTCAGGGTAAATCCTTTGGTACTGTAAAAAGCCTAACATAGGAGGGATTTTGGGTCATAGAGTACAAACATTTTCATAATTTTAGTAAAAATTATCATATTATCCTATAAAATGATCACATTTATTTATATTATAACCATAAATATATCAAACATGTTTTTCCACAATCTACTTTAGCTTTAGGTTAAACTATAAATATTTTAGCTAGCATACTGAGAGTAAATTATAGTTAACTACTTGTTTTAACATATTGTTTTCAATAAATATTGCTTAATATATTTGTGTTTAAACAGTTATATATTCTATAATTTCATTCTATATGCAGTTGTATATTGGCTCAGTAGAATAGTTCATGATTTATATTTTCCTATGTAAAATATCTATACATTTCTGGACTTCATTATATACATATATTTTTTGGAGTTTTGGTGAGATTCCGAGTTGTGCATACAGTTTTATGTTATATTAACTAACCTCTTATTTTTTCTAGTGTTTTCTTATTTTTTCACATCATAATAATGCAAATTTTCATTTACGCAAAGGTTGAAAATGTTTCCTTTTTGCATTTTTTCCCTAATGCTTCAAATGTGTGACAATTAACAATTTTCTACACCCAGGATTTATTAATATTTGAAACTTATTTTTAGGTCTTTGCTTCATAAAAAGTGGTGTCTAGACAAGCAGCAACCGATTGACTCAGAATCTGCATTAATAAGACCCCCAGGTAGGCATGTACATTCAAGTTTGAGAAACACTATTTTAAGCAGCTTCTCTCCTCTCCTGCAAGTAAGAGACTGATTTTGCTGTTTTGGAAGCAATGATGGTCCACACACACAGCTATTACCTGCTTTTGGTAGTTTCCTCAGCAAACACAGCAATTTGTTGGGGGAGAGGGTAAGCACCTCAGGTTTGAGCTCAGGTACACTTGGGTTCAGATGATCCCCTATTATTTACTAACTGTATTGGCCAAATCAATTAACCTCTTTATGCTCACTTACGAAAATAAAGAAAAAAAATAGTACCCATCTGAAAGTTGTACTGTGAGAATCAATTGAGAAGATATTTGTAAAGTGATTAGCACACTGCTTAATGCATAGTAAACAATCAATAAATGGTGGCTGTCATTATAAGTAGGATCTCATTGCAATCCTGGATATCTCTATCATGTTAAACAGTGGCTATCAATCCTCTCTGACGGAATGCCACAAAGGTTTTGTGAATTTCCTGTGAGTCATAGATTTTTATATATATATAAACTAAACCTTACCTAGAAAAAAAAAAGAGAAAAGCAAAGTAGCAAAGTAGTTTATAATAAAACAATTATGAAAGTTCAGGCATGACCATGCAAGAAAACATAAAACATGATCACAGGTTTACCGAAAATCAGAATGCACACAAATGGGTAAGCTACAATGCGGACCGGGATCGGTGGTTCGAATGCCAGAACTGGCCCTTCAGTTAGGAACACTGGTTTTCAAAATGGTGAACACGTCTTTGTAAAATTCTGAATCAGAAAGAGGACACTCTCCCATGGATTTACACGGTAGTAACATTTCTGGAAATGTCAGTGAACCTAACGATTATACAAGCTATACTTTGTGTTCATACCTAAAGTAGCGTTAGGTTCTAGACTAAGACAGCAAAAGTATTTCGTCTTCACGAATGTCAGCATGATGTTCAAGCTGTGTCACTGCTGAAAAATTCTGCTTTGCGTAGGACTGTTCTGCATGTCACGGGATATCTAGAACCCCAGAGGACACTGTCCGCTACGGGACAGTAATGCCATCCAATAGTTGCGATGACCAAATATGCCCCACGAATCTCCAAAGGCCCCTCAGGGAGCATTGCTGCTCCTGTTGAGCACACTGTCCTTCAATACATGCAGCATTCTTTTCTAAACATGGCATCTTTCTGTCTTTCATCATTGTAGTTGACAACTAACCCAACCTGGTGTGACATGACATAAGTGACGTCAAAGAAATAGTGACACAAGTGTAATTTTAGGTAAAAACTGGCAGAACCATTACATAATTAAGCTATGACCTATGAGTGCGTGCCTTTCAGATGGAGTGACCCACAGTGGAAAGATGAAAATCTCACTTCCACTCTGGAAGTGCTTTCAGATGCAATTTAGGACACTTTACATTGATACTGTGGCACCACAGACTGTAACTGACTTGCAGAGAACAGCCTTTTCAGTGCCCTTACATTAATGCCTGATCTTACATTAGTACACACTTTGTGGAATCCGCCTGCTTAATTAGGACCCCAAGTACTTGTGACAGTTGGAAACCACTGGGTTTTTTCCCTGGCAAAACTTCATAATACAACACAATTCGTACAATCTCATGACGAACAGTTCAAGGCTGCAAAGTCATTAATGCTTTTTTATAATTGCTGTTAACATATAATTAAACACCGTGACAGATGTTCATCAAGCAAGTTTCTAACAGATTATTTATTTATCCATCCTCCTCTGAGATTATAGTAGTAAATTCAAGAAAGGAAAGTTTTGAGAAAACATCTATATGATCTAATAAAAATGATAAAATAAAGTTGTGTTAAAAAGAAAAAAACCTATATTAACCTTTATTTTGTGCATATGTATGTATATTTTTCTACTTTCGCTTTGAAAGCACCTATGGGTTATATTCAGAGGGTTTGATACATCTTACTAAAATTTCCCAGTGAGCCCTTTTGGAACAGAAAAGGTGAACTTCTATGTCTTCTTTGACCTGCTCGCTTTTTCAGAACTTGGATTTGCTCAAATATTTATGCATGTAATTGTTAATGGTGTCTCATCATCATAGGGAAATGTTGCTGAATGGGCAATTGTTTGGCATAAGTTTTTGCTCCCCTTGAATAGCATAGCAGTGTTACAAGAAACAGGGTTCTAGCCATAGACACCATTGCTCTGCATCCCTGCCCCTGGGTGGGCCACAGGACTGAATTCTGGATAATGGAATGTGGGTGGAAGTAAGGAATAGCCCCTTCCAGCACTTGCCCATACAATCCCTGGGCCATCCTCCATGCTGTCTTATTCCTCATCTGCTAACTCAGGACCTTTTTGAAAGCCATGCACAGCAGCCTCCATCATCCCCACCCCTCTTCCCCATGTACTGCACTTTACAGAAACCTAAGACACATTCATTGGTTTAAACCAATGATATTTGGAGTTTTATTAATTACAGCAGTTAGTATAACCCTAAGAAGTACTAATGTTCACTATTGTGCATTCAAATCCTAGGAGAATGTCTGGCACACAGTAAGCCCTTAATGAACTAATGAACATGTGCTCCCTATAGGAAGGCAAAATGCCTTGGTCTTTCAGGGAAGTCACTGTCAAACAGACCAGGTCATACATTATCTTCAGAGAAGAGTACAGAAAGCTGTGGAGCAGGTAGTGCTACCTGCTTGTCTATTTCCACAGGGCCAGTACTTTCTTATGTGACTTTGGAGATCAGGAGAGAATCGGACAGTAATTCCAGCTTATTAAGAAGCCATAAAAATAGTGGTTAAACTGGAAATACTAGTACAGTTTCATAGAAAGGCTATCATGGATATTAGTACCAATTTTTTTTAAAGTCAAGTTGTTGTGTCTGTGACGTAACTCTGGGTAACTACCTGCCACATGTAAGAAAAAGCGCAATACCTTGCTCTATGACTAGTTGAGTAAAAGCAACCCCATATGGCCATTTATATGTACTTTTACTATAAGAATAATCACAATTATTTATGGAGAGTTTACTTTGCTGATATCTATGTTCATGATAAAATCCTTCATGATAGATTATAGTGTTCCATTCAGCCTAGCTAAAGATCTGTTTACTGGATTATGCCAAACACTTTCACAGACATTTTCTTACTTAAATTTTTTACATAGTATTACTCCCCATCTCACAGGTAGGGTAGTGGAGGCCCAAAGTTGTTTGTGAACTAATTTGCCCAAAGGTACCGAGCTGTCTATGCTCTCCACACTTCTCATTCCCTGCTCATCACTTCCTAGTATCTCCAGGTTTCATACTTCCGTACGGCCCTGAGCATCAATCACCATACCACCAAAACCAAAAAACTCCAAAACAACCACTAGTTTAACATCAGAAACAAAGTCCCGGATGATTCTTTCAGGTGTAGCACACCTGGCGATGATCTGGGTTTAGAACAATTTCCTTCAGACACTTGCTTCACAGGTTCACTCAGACTGAGCATCTAGTCGTCACTGCTGTTTTTCCAGTACTGGATTGTTTTCCTTTAAGCATGCCTGTTTCCCTTGTGACACTACACCTTATTTTTTTTCCTTCTTACCTGGAGGCTCACCTGACATTGCAAAGTGTTCACGAGAGATGTCTTTCTTCCCCGGGGTGGGGGTGGGAGCGGGAAACCACAAATCCTTCCTGCATCCTCCTTAAAAAGTATCCTTTTGTGCCAGGTGCCAGCAAACTTTTTCTGTAAAGGAAAAGATAGTAAATATTTTAAGCTTATGAACCACAGGGTCTCTGTCACAGCTGTTCAACTTTGTCTTTGTGAGAAAGCAGCCAAAAACCGTATGTAAATAATGAGAGTGACTGTGTTCCAATAAAACTTTACCAACACAGTCTGCGGGCTAGATCTGGTCCACGGGCTGCAGCCTGCAATGTCTAGTTTATACATATGTAATTTTCTGTGCTTATATTTAACTTTTCCCCATTTATTTATTGTACAATTTTCCTATTTTGGAGTTTGCTGTGGATAAGTAAGGAAAAGTAGATATTGTATTAGGATATTTTAGAATTGAGAATTCATGTATATTCTGAAAATAATTTGTGTTAAGGGAAATTTGGATTTAAGAAAGAACTTTTAATGGGGAAAGGAAAAAAAAGATTATTCCTGACCTAGAATGAAGGATGCACTACATAAGGAGAAAACAATATTAATATTGGCTAACTGATATTAGATAATTGGTATTAATATAAATGAAGGTCTGAGAGATTTGTTGCATGTCTTCATTCACTGAGAAATATTTGCTTTTGTCTCTTTGCTCTAAGCTCTGGGATTACAATGTGAAAAGAGACAAGTGTGGTCCCTGCCATACAAGATTTATGGATTACATTTAACAAGTAATTATTACAAAGGGTAAAGACTATATGGACCCAGCCAGAACAGGGTGAAATGAGAGCTTGACTAGAAAGAAGGCGGTGGCAGGAGAAAAGGGTGTAAGGAAAGTGATTGATGTAAGTGGGAGGAAACTAGCAGACGGCTTTGGAAATTGAAGAAGAATCTTGAATATATATCTATATGACTTTGAAAAGCTAATCACAGACATTGAGATAGGAAGTGACCATTTAAAGGGTGGGAGGTTTAAAATAATTTTTTAAACAATTTAATGACCTTTCAGATTGAGTAGGGGTGGAGGCAGGGCAATTAGAAGTGGAAGCATGGCAGAAACTAGGTGGCAATTGTAAATGAGTTTAGGTCCGTTCAGGAAACAATAAGCAGCCAATTGCCTGGAGCACGGAATGCAGGAAAGAGGGTAGCTGGAGGCAGGGCCAGAAACAAAGGTTGGAGGCAGATGGTGGAAGGCTCTGAATGCCAGAATAAGGAACGGGACTGACTTGAACAGACTGCAAGGGACCTGAGTAGCCAGGAGCAGGGTCTTAGAGCTGGGAAAATTTTAGGAAAATAGGAATTAGACAGGGAAAGACTGGAGCCAAGGAAAGCAGGTAAGAGAGACTCTATGAATAGACCAGGAGGTGAAATGAAGAGGTTATATTGTATTGTGAAACTGCTTCCCTTCTCTATAAACTCCTTTTGAGTTAAATGCAGCATCTGTTCAGCTGCCTGTGGCACAGTTTCTTACTGGATGAATAACAGCACTGCATTCACCGGCTGCTGAGGATGTCTTTCCTTGTGTTCTGCTATGTTTTAATTACATTTGACATTCATAGCACGCTATTACCCAGTGGCAATGAATTGAAGAAATGCGGCTTCATTTGAAATCAAACCAAAGTAAGGACACATAATTATATAATAATACAGTATTACTTGGAAGCTAAGAGATTTAGGTTTAATATACCTGTTGCTCCTACCTACCATCCACTCTCATATCTTGCTTTGATTCAACTGTAAGAAGACTCATCCCACAATTTAATTATAAACATCCACCTTAAACCAGAAACATTTTAAAGAGAACAAAGAATCCCAAAACTAGATTAGGAATCAAGAGAAGGTGGTATCTTTTTGTTACGGAGATGTTCAAACATATACAAAAGTAGAGAGACACGCCACTCAGCTTCTCTAATTGTTATCACATAGCCTAACTTGTTTCACTTATAAGTCTACCATTTCTTGTCCTTGACCTCAACTTCAATTATTTAAGGCCAGTATCAAGCATCCTATTATCTTACGTATAAATACTTTTTAAAAGTATCTATAAAGGATACTTTTTATTTATTTATTTTAGTACATTTTATTGATTATGCTATTACAGTTGTTCCAGTTTCCACCCCCCTTGCTGCCCTCTGCCTGATACCCCCCTTCCTTCCACTGATCCCCTGCCCCTTAGTTCATGCCCAGGGTCGTGCTGCTCTTTGGCTTCCCTATTGCCTATACTGTTCTTAACATACCCCTGTCTATTTTTTATCTACCCAGTTATACTTCTAAGTCTCTATAAGTTTTTTCCCATTCTCCCCCTTCTCCCTTCCAGCTGATAACCCTCCAAATGATCTCCATATCTATGATTGTATTCTTTTTCTAGTTGTTTGCTTAGTTGGTTCATTTTTTAGATAGAGTTGTTGATAGTTGTGAGTTTGTTGTCATTTTAATGTTCGTAGTGTTGATCTTCTTTTTCTTAATTAAGACCCTTTAACATTTCACATAATAAGGGCTTGGTGATGATGAACTCCTTTAGCTTTACCTTGTCTGGGAAGCACTTTATCTGTCCTTCAATTCTAAATGATAGCTTTGTTGGATAGAGTAATCTTGTTGTAGGTCCTTGCTTTTCATCACTTTGAATACTTCTTGGAAGTCCCTTCTTGCCTGTAAGGTTTCTTTTGAGAAATCAGCTGGCAGTCTTATGGGAATTCCTTTGTAAGTGACTCTCTGCCTTTCTCTTGCTGCTTTTAAAATTCTCTCTTTATCTTTACCTTTGGTGCTTTAATTATGATGTGTCTTGGTGTGGACTTCTTTGGGTCCAACTTATTTGGTACTGTCTGTGCTTCCTGGACTTGTATATCTATTTCCTTCACCAAATTAGGGAAGTTTTCTTTCACTATTTTTTAAGTAAGTTTTCAAATCCTTGCTCTTCCTCTTCTCCTTCTGGCACCCCTTGATTCAGATGTTGGCCCTTTTGAAGATGTCCCAGAGTCTTTTTAAATTCTCATTTTTATGAATTCTTATTTCTTCATTTTGTTCTGGTTGAATGTATATTTCTTCCTTATGTTCCAAATCATTGATTTGAACCCCAACTTCCTTCCCTTTGCTGTTGGTTTCCTATGGATTTTTCTTTACTTCCCATAGTATAGCCTTCATTTCTTCCCTTACTCTTTTGCCATATTCAGTGAGATCTTTGAGCATTCCCACCACAAGTGTTTTGAACTCTGAATCTGATAGGGTTCTATCTCCTCATCACTTAACTGTTTTTCTGAGGTTCTGTTCTGTTCCTTCATTTGGGTCATATTTTTTGGTCTCCTCATTTGGCAGCCTCCCTGTGTCTGTTATTGCTTTGGTTTCCTGTTTCAGCACACCTGTTAAGTTGTGTGGGGCAGAGCCAGGGCATCCTGCTTCGCCACTTTGTGGCTCCATGTGTGGAGAAGGGGTCAAAGAGGGGCCAAGCTGCTCCTGGCTGACTTCTGGGGGCTTGCTTGGCACTCACCCCTTTTCCTGTCACTTCACCCACTTCCCATACACAACTGGCGCCCCATCTACTTACTGTCTTGGTTGTGGTTCCCAGAGTGGGTGGGTTTGCATACATCCTGGGCTCTTCTGAGAAACAAGCAGCTTTTTCTGCTGCCCCAATCAATGCCCACTGGATTTACAGCCAGAACTTATGAGGCTTTATTTTTCCCAACACTGGAACCCTGGACTGTGCAGTCTGGCCTGGGGCTAGAACACTTGCTCAGAAGTTGTCCTCCTGATTTTCATCCACCACATGTGAATGTGGGACCATCATTCTGCCAGCCACCGCCACCTCACTGTCCCCTGGTTGCTGCCGCCACACCCCATCCTTTCCATCCATCTCTGCCCTTCCTACCCACCTGGATGAATACAGTTTCTTTAAATCCTTGGTTGTCAGACTTCTGTACAGTTCTGGGTGTTTTTCTGGGTGATTTTATGGCAGTTCTGGTGTTTTTCATCTTTAAGTTAGTTGTGTGCCTTCTTATGGTTGTACAGTGAGGTGAAGAGTGTCTACCTATGACTCCACCTTTGCCAAAGTTCTAAAAGACACTTTTTAAACATGGACATTTTACCATTATAATATCTAAAATAAAATAACAATAATTCATCAATATCATTAAATATCTAGTCATGGTTTACTTTTTTACCATTGTCTTATTTTTTTACTTGTTTGTATACTTTTTATTTTTTAACTATATTTTATCGATTATGCTTACAGTTGTCCCACTTTCCCCCCTTCTTGCCCCCCACCCCCTTATCCCCCTTTCCCCTCCCTTTAGTTTTGTCCATAGGTCATACACATAAGTCCTTCTGCTCCTGTACTTCCTATACTATTCTAACCTCCCCCTGTCTGTTGTCTACCTCCCATTTATGCTACTTGTTCTGTGCCCCATTCCCACCCTCTCCCCCTACCACTCCCCTGT